>JAEMOT010003857.1:0-10279 GCA_019297695.1 Apostasia ramifera | reverse complement strand
CAGAGTGTAATATTAAAAAACCTTTATATAGACAGGATTAAAGTCAAATTGCATATATTCTCTGCAAAAACATCACTGTTCAACTAAAATTCATTGATTTGTCATAAATCAATCCCTAAAAGAGTCTATTCTCTTAAAATTGATCGGTATAGTGACAAATAGATATATAATTATAGGTATTATATTAAAATGCAATCAAATGCCCCTAATAGATCGCCAAGTATCAATTGTCGATTAAAATACATCAATATAGCAAATATTAGTTGTGTAATCAGAGTATTATTTTAAAAAACCTTCATATAGACAAGATTAAAACCAAATTGCATATATTCTCTTCAAATATAACAAAAACTAATTGAATACACACACAATTATTTTTATTCTGTTAAAATAACTTATTATGAAATGAATCGTACTTTAAATGCTTGTACTCCACATGAATTCAACGTAATGCAATGGCCGCAAAAACATTACTATTCAACTCAAATTCATTGATATGTCTTAAATCAGACCCTAAAAGAGCCTATTCTCTTAAAATTAATCGATATACAGATAAATAGATGTGTAATTATAGGTATTACAATAAAATACAATCAAATGCCCCTAATAGATCGCCAAGTACCAATTATCGATTAAAATACATCAATGTAGCAAATATTAGGTGTGTAATCACAGTATTATGTTACAAAACCTTCATATTGACAAGATTAAAGTCAAATTGCTTATATTCTCTTCAGATACAACAAAAACTAATTGAATACACACACAATTGCTTTTATTCTGTTAAAATAACTTATTATGTAATGAATCGTACTTTAAATGCTTGTACTCCACTTGAATTCAACGTAATGCAATGAATAGCTGCAAAAACATCACTATTCAACTAAATTTCATTGATATGTCATAGATCAGACCCTAAAAGAGCCTATTCTCTTAAAATTGAGCGATATAACGCCACATCGACGTGTAATTATAGGTATTACATTAAAACGCAATCAAATGCCTCTAATAGATCGCAAAGTATCAATTTTCGATTAAAATACATCAATATAGCAAATATTAGGTGTGTAATCAGAGTGTAATATTAAAAAACCTTTATATAGACAGGATTAAAGTCAAATTGCATATATTCTCTTCAAAATATACCAAAAACTAATTGAATACACACACAATTACTTTTATTCTGTTAAAATAACTTATTATGAAATGAATCGAACTTTAAATGCTTGTACTCCAAATGAATTCAACGTAATGCAATGAATAGCCGCAAAAACATTACTATTCAACTCAAATTCATTGATATGTCTTATATCAGATCCTAAAAGAGCCTATTCTCTTAAAATTGATCGATATACTGACAAATAGATGTGTAATTATAGGTATTACAATAAAACACAATCAAATGCCCCTAATAGATCGCCAAGTACTAATTGTCGAATAAAATACATCAATATAGCAAACATTAGGTGTTTAATCAAAGTATTATATTAAAAACCTTCATATAGACAAGATTAAAGTCAAGTTACTTATATTCTCTTCAAAAACATCACTGTTCAACTAAAATTCATTGATTTGTCATAAATCATCTCTTCAAAGAGTCTATTCTCTTAAAATTGATCGGTATAGTGACAAATAGATGTGTAATTATAGGTATTATATTAAAACGCAATCAAATGCCCCTAATAGATCGCCAAGTATCAATTGTCGATTAAAATACATCAATATAGCAAATATTAGTTGTGTAATCAGAGTATTATTTTAAAAAACCTTCATATAGACAAGAAGTCAAATTGTATATATTCTCTTCAAATACAACAAAAACTAATTGAATACACACACAGATACTTTTATTAAGTTAAAATAACTTATTATGCAACGAATCATACTCTAAATGCTTGTACTCCGCTTGAATTCAACATAATGCAATGAATAGCTGCAAAAATATCACTATTCAACTCAAATTCATTGTATGTCCTAAATTAGACTCTAAAAGAGCCTATTCTCTTAAAATTGATCGATATAGTGACAAATAGATGTGTAATTTTAGGTATTACATTAAAACGCAATCAAATGCCCCTAATAGATCGCCAAATATCAATTTTCGATTAAAATACATCAATATAGCAAACATTAGGTGTGTAATCAGAGTATTATTATAACAAACCTTCATATAGACAAGATTAAAACCAAATTGCATATTGCTTTTATGCAACAAAATGCTTTTATTCTTTAAAATAACTTATTATACAATGAATCGTACTTTAAATGCTTGTTCTCCACATGAAATCAACGTAATGCAATGAATAACTGCAAAAACATCACTATTCAACTAAAATTCATTGATATGTCATAAATCAGATCCTAAAAGAGCCTATTCTCTTCAAATTGATTGATATACTGACAAATAGATGTGTAATTATAGGTATTACAATAAAACACAATCAAATGCTCCTAATAGATCGCCAAGTACCAATTGTCGAATAAAATACATCAATATAGCAAACATTAGGTGTGTAATCAGAGTATTATATTAAAAACCTTCATATAGACAAGATTAAAGTCAAATTACTTATATTCTCTTCAAATACAATAAAAATTAATTGAATACACAAACAATTACTTTTATTCTGTTAAAAAAACTTATTAAGCAATGAATCGTATTTTAAATGCTTGTACTCCACTTGAATTCAACGTAATGCAATGAATAGCTGCAAAAACATCACTCTATTCAACTAAAATTCATTGATATGTCATAAATTAGACCCTAAAAGAGCCTATTCTCTTAAAATTGATCGATATACTGACACATAGACATGTAATTATAGGTATTACATTAAAACGTAATCAAATGCCTCTAATAGATCGCCAAGTATCAATTTTCAATTAAAATACATCAATATAACAAATATTAGTTGTGTAATCAGAGTATTATGTTAACAAACCTTCATATAGATAAGATTAAAGTCAAATTGTATATATATTCTCTTAAAATATAATAAAAACTAATTAAATACACACACAACTTCTTTTATTCTGTTAAAATAACTTAGAATGCAATGAATCGTACTTTAAATGCTTGTACTCCACTTTAATTCAACGTAATGCAATAAATAGCTGCAAAAAATCACTATTCAACTAAAATTCATTTATATGTCATAAATCAGACCCTAAAAGAGCCTATTCTCTTGAAATTAATCGATATACTGACAAATAGATGTGTAATTATAGGTATTACAATAAAACGCAATCAAATGCTCCTAATAGATTACCAAGTATCAATTTGCGATTAAAATACATCAATATAGCAAATATTAGTTGTGTAATCAGAGTGTTATGTTAAAAACCTTTATATAGATAGGATTAAAGTCAAATTATATATATTCTCTTCAAATACAATAAAAACTAATTGAATACACACACAATTACTTTTATTCAGTTAAAATAACTTATTATGCAATGAATCATATTCTAAATGGTTGTACTCTACTTGAATTCAACATAATGCGATTAATAGTTGTAAAAACATCACTATTCAACTCAAATTTATTGATATGTCATAAATCAGACCCTAAAATAACCTATTCTCTTAAATATTATCGATATAGTGACAAACAGATGTGTAATTATATGTATTACATTAAAACGCAATCAAATTCTCCTAATAGATATTTATTATATCGATATTTTTACTCTTAATAGACGCTTTGAATATTTTTTTAATACTTAAAAAGACATTTTAACTTGTTATTCACAGTTTTACTTAATACGCAAATTTAGTGATCGATTCGATGCATATCATGGTATTATAAGTACGTTCTGGCAATTCTAAAAGTACATGATTCTATATTAATTTGTTTCAACATAATGAAAAATATTCTAGAGGCTAATTTGTTAAATATTAATGTATTTGTGTTGTGCAATGACATTTATATAACTATTAATGGGTATAATGACGAATTTAAGGTGAATACATATATTTAGGGGTCGGTTCATTACATATTAAGTTATTTTAACTTATTACAAATACTGGTACGACTATTCGATTATTTTTTAATATATTTGAACATAATACTTTCTTTTAAATTTTAATTTTCTACAAATTAAGGTATTTGAGTTTAGTACTTTCAATAACACAACTCACATTTCTAATATCGATGCATTTAAACTGAATGTTTATATTTATAAAATGATTCGATGCATGTCATCTATTTTTATCATGATACTAGTAATTATACAATAATTTAATTGTATTTCCATGTATTTTGAAATAATCGATGCTTTGATAGACTAATTTATAATATATCAACTCCTTTCATGTGAATTATAGTGATCATACTGCTATTTATTCATATATCGGCGAATTTACAATGAGTGCAAACAATTAGAAGTAAATTTGTTGCAAATTAAGTTATTTTAATTGAATATTAGTAACTACACAACTATTAGACCATTTTTTAGTGAGTTTGAGTGGAATACTTTTAGATATTGATTTACTAAATATCATGGTATTTTAATTTAGTACTTATAATTAGACAATTGACATTTGTTATATCGATATATTTAAACTGAATAATGATATTTAGAGATCGCTTTGATGCATATTAAGGTATTCTACATTGATAACAATATTTATACAATAATGTGATATTATTTTAATATATTTTAACTTAATAGATACTTCAGAGACTTATGTGTTACATATCAAAGCATTTGAAGTGAATAATGGCAATTATAAAATTATTTGTTATTATATCCATAAATTTAAGTGGAACACATACACTAAAAGAACAATTCGTTGTATATCAAGCTATTTTAACTTAATATTAGCAATTGCAGAGCATTAATTTGTTACAAGCTTTTAGACATTGACATGTTGGACATTCGAGCATTTTAGCTTAGTACTCACAATTACACTACTTAAATAAACTATATCAACATATTGGAATTAAATACAAATATTTAGAAACCATTCAATACGAATCAGAGTGATTTAGTATTGTTCTAGCAATTATATGACATTTTAATGGAATATCAAAGAATTTCAACTTAATAGATACATTAAGAAAAGAATTTATTATATTTCAATGCATTTTGATTGATTAGTGAACTATATAATTATTTGCTGCTATATCATGAAATTGAAGAAGAATACACATATTTAGAGTTTAATTTATTGTATATCAAGTTATTTTAATAAATACTACCTATTACATGAAAATCTGATCAGTTTTTATAGTATTTAAGAAGTATACTAACATTTAAAAATTAATTTATTATATACAGGGTATTTTGACTTAGTACTCATAATTATACAAATTATATTTATTGTATCAAAATATTTTAACTTAAAACACATATTTAGAGTCGATCTATATCATAGTATTTTGGCGTAATTCTAAAAATTATATATCTTCTTGATAATATATCGATCTATTTACGCTTAATAAATATATTTAAAGACTAATTTGTTATATAACAATATATTTGAACTGAAAAGTGATAATTGTATAATAATTTATCACTATATAGAAGAACATCTGCTGAATGTGGTATAACAAGATAGATATAGGCCCATGGCCCATTCCAAGAAAAGAAAAGTCTCATAATATTCTCTTGGGTATTACATAAAATGAGAAAAAGCCTAACACAAGCATGCCATAATAAAGAAGGAGAAAAGGCCCAAGGCCCAATACTTGAACTAGATCTAAATGGGGGAAGCCCATTAGATAAATGACTATTTATGGGTTATACATTAGATGGGCTAAAGCCCAACGGTAAATTGAACAAGGAAGAGAATAAGGCTAGAAAAGGCCCAATATTTGATGAAGGGATGCCCAAAAAGAAGCCCAAAAAACTTCTTCAAGAAGTGAGTCATCGGATAGCACAAAAGCCTAATTTACTAAGTTCAGCCCATTTGGGTCTTGGATCAAGCCCAATGGGAATCAAAGTTAAAGCCTCATACAAAGGGTCAAGGCCCATAAATTCCTGTAGAAAAGCCTAAAAAGGCTCAGTAAGGAATCCAAGTAGCTAGGCCCACTATCCTAAAGGCCCACCAATGATGAAGACTAATAGGCCCAACCTAGGGCACCAAAAGTGCAACAAGGCCCGGGGAAATGAATGGCCCATGTAAAATGCAGCCCATAAATACTGGGTCAAAACCCATTGTAAAGAGGACCTAGCAGACCATAAATAAAATAGGCCATAAGAACATTAAAATGATCTGAAATTACCAAATATCAGGCATATGTTCATTTATTTTTGTAGTTTTTCCTCTTTTTTATTTAACTAAACCTAAAACTTAAACTTAAACTTAAACCCTAAACTTAAACCGGCTCTGTTTGGCAAGTGGCTAAAAAAATAGCTTATTTAGCTATGACTAAAATCTTAAATTTATTTTAAAAAATACTTTAAAATTTATTTTATATCTCATCCTATACAAATTTCAATATTAAACAATTACTTTATTTCACTTTATATATAATTTTTAATATAAATAACTCATTTTATTTTATATTATACATATTTTTTTAAGAGGCATTTAGTTTGTTGTTATCTTAGTATTATGTTATGTAACGTAGATGTCATGATATTTTGATATCATTTTTTAACTAATAATTTTATAATCTAATAAAAAATTATTTATAGATATTATTAAATCAAATAATTATTATTTTTAAATAATATATAATATAATATTAAAAATAACATTGAATTAAATATCTCTAAAAATTTTTAAAAAATTTTTTAAAATTTTTTTTTTCGGACGAAACAAACCCTAATAAATTTTAAATTTCAACCTAACCTTAAACCAAAACCATTCTTCGCTTCCCTTTCTCTCTCTTTTGTTTTCGGCAAGAGAGCGCTTCTCTCTCTAGAACCTGCGTTTTCCTCCATTTTCCCATGGCAGAAGGAGATCCAGGCCTCCTTCCCTCTGTTTAATCACCTTTCTTCTTCTTCATCCTTTTTTATCTATTCATCTTTTGATTTTTCCTTTTTCCTTTTTATTTTTCTGTTTTCTTCTTTTTTGTCTGGTTTCTGGGAGATCCTCGTCGCTGTCGGCCTGTCCAACATCGCTGGTGCAGTGCCGACGAGTGATCTGGGCGATCTTCGCCGGCGCGGCTAGGAGGTTTGAGATCTGCTGCCAAACTGGTGGACGCCATTATCGGGTGCTGAAGGCCGACGCAAACTTTGGCGTCCATAGTCGACGTCCCTCCTCGACACCCTCGTCGGCGCTGTTTCCTCTGGTTCGCCGAACGTCGGCCTAGGCCTAGGCCCCGGAGCGCGTGGTATCTATTGGAGGGACCAGCGCCGATCGTCGGTGTTGATCGTCGGCGCTCGTTCGTCGGATCTCCAGCACGGGCACCTCCGGCGTCCCCAGCTGGGCGACGCCATTGAAGGCGGCGGAGCTTTACCCGATCAGGTTCCAGGTTTTCTTTATATAATTTAAAAAAAAAAGTAATTAAGAAAATTAACATATTAACATCTAAAATATTATTTTTTCTTTTATCTTCTGTTTTTATCTATGGCAAACCAATCTTATGCTGAAATCGTTTCCAATGGTTCCCTTTCCTCTAACCCTTGTGCGAATTATTCTGAATATGAAGTTAAAACTCAGCAATTTTTGAATGGTTTGCATACTTTTGATTTTACCTGTGAAGAAGTAACTGAAATATATGTTCCCTTTGAATTTTCTGCTATTGCTCGATTTAATTATGGGAGGCCTAAAATGAACACTATTCATTTGTTTTTCAACATGAATAATTTGATTGGCCATGTTTCTATTGAAAATCTTGATAAAAAACATATATTAATTAAATTTCAAAATGATAATGATTTAAATAAATTTAATACTAAAGGATTTTATTTATTTGAATCTTATCATATGAATATTTGGAAATGGCATCCAGGATTTCATTTTGAACAAGAATTGCCTTTTGTTCCTGTTTCAATTTTCGTTCCTGATTTACTTTTTGAATTTTGGGATAGTCTAAAATCTTTAGCTTCTATTTTTGTAAAACCTTAAGAAAATAATGATGGTATTAAATTGAAAAAATCTTTTGGGGCACGTATTAATGTTGAGATGGATATTAATAAGGAACACTCTTCTAAGCTTTTCATTTTCAGTTTGCGGTGATAATAGGTTTAAACAACAAGTTATGTTTGAAAACAAACTCAATTATTGTTCTCATTGCTTTAGAAAAGGCTATTCTATTGATTCTTGTTATATTAAATATCCTGACCTTCTAAAAATTTTCATTGAGAAAAAAAGAGAGAAACGTAATAAATCCAATGGGGATTCTCATGAACGTTTTCAGCCTAGAGGTAGATCACATGCAAAATATGCCCCTAAGACTGTTCAAATTGATAGTAATCAAAATAAATTTAAATCTCTTGAAAATTTATTGATGATCTATCCAATGATTCTAACATTGAAAAAAATAATAATGTTGAAAACCCGGATGAAGAATTAAATAGTCACGATAGTTTATTAGCTTCGAAGCCCCTTATAGCCACTGTCCTCACTGAACTTGAAATTATTAACAATAAAGATGATGAGGAAATTGCTAATATGAATAAAACCTTAATTTCTCCTATTCAATCCCCTAGTGTAATTAAAAAAATTAATGATAGGGAATGTGTTTTTAACAATCAAACATCTTTGTTAATTCCTTTCTCAGAATCCAAAATTATTGAGGATATTTTTGATTCTCACCCCAACAACAACAACAACAACAACCAAGCCTTAATCCCATTAGGTGGGGTCGGCTACATAAATCCTTTGTTTCCATTGCGCTCTATCAGTTACCAAATTCTTATCTAAGTTTAAGTAACTAAGATCACTCCTTATAGTTTCTTGCCATGTCTTCTTTGGTCTCCCTCTTCCTCTTTGTACATGAGCGAAATCCAATAACTCAATTTTTCTAACTGGAGCTTCAATTGGCCTACGATTTAGATGTCCAAACTATCGAAGCCGACTTTCTCTAAGTTTATCCTCAATTGGTGCAACACCAACTTTCTTTCGGATATACTCATTTCTCATTCTATCCTTTCGTGTATAAAAAGGATAGAATTACCCCAATGTCAATAAAAAAATTACCCCCATAGATAAAGATCTGACTAATTATAAAAATGCTAGAAGTAGGAGTCGGGAGTTTAGGCAGGCCTTCTATCTCTCCTTAATTTTCTTGCATTTCTTTTCCTTTTATATCTTTTTCGATTTTCTTCTTATTATTATTTCTTATTTTCTTAAACTATTTTACTTTTCTTTTGTTGTTCCCATTGTGTTTTGTCTATGGATCTAGGGCTGCTTATTGGACCGGTTTGACCCGAAATCGGTCCGAAACCAGTTCAATAAGAACCGGTTTGGTCCAGAACCGGTTGAACCAGACCGGTTTTAATCAGTTCCGGGCCGCAGAACCGGTTCGGACTGGTTCTGCATATGCAGAACCGGTTATCCGGTACGGAAGCGAACCGATTTTTCGGATCAGAACTGAACCGGTTTTTTTTAATTAAAAAAAATAAAAAATTTATTGGGCGCAACGCTCGTGCGGGAGCCGCGGGCGCGCCCATGGCCTGCAACTGGCAGCATTAATGCTGCCAGCTGCAGATATTATATTTAAAAAAAAAATTTAATTTTTTTTTTAAATTGAACGGTCATTTGACAGTTGTAATTTGCAAACGGTCAAATGACCGTTTGCAAATTCTAGAATGACCGTTTTAAGATTATTTTAGACTTTATAACATGTATTGAACTTTCTATAAATAGTAGAATTTTTGTGACGATAATTCATACAATTTTCATCATTTTTTTCTGTTCTTCTGCTCTGTGAAAAAATTTGCAAACACGTTTTAATGGCTTCCCAATGTCGATTCTCTGGGGTTTCTTCCTCAAGTCGCCGAGGGAATGTTGATTCGAAGTACGTTCCAGAACTCGATCGTCTTCTTGCACTCGGTGAGAACTTTGACGAAACTTCAGAACCTGATCTCGATCTATCTTCGAAACATGATTCTGAGGCAAGTGGAGATGTTGGCACTGGCACTGGCCCGTCAACGCAATCATCAAGTATCTCTAACAAGTCTTGGACGAAACGCAGTAAGGTATGGGAGTTTTTTGATTTACAAATTAAACCGAATAGCAATTCGGAGAGACCTGAATATGTCGTTATTTGTAAAATTTGTAAAAATCAATATTCATATAAACAATGTGGTACTGGTGGTGGGGACTGGTACAATTAAGAAACACCTAATTAGATTTCATAAATTTGATGAAATAATTTAT
>JAEMOT010003854.1:318656-346126 GCA_019297695.1 Apostasia ramifera | reverse complement strand
GTGTGATAGTGGTAATATTTATGAATTGATAGTGAAATACGTAATTTCGTGTAAATTTCATATTCTGTATGTAAAAATCCCTTATTTTTTTTAGTTTGAAATTTAAGGCTTTATAAAAGCTTGATTGTACGTGTTAAAATTTAATTTCAAATGTCATAATTTTGAAATATTTTATTTTTCATTAATGGCTTTGACTCTTGGCTGAACCCGTTTTGCAAAAAATGTCAATGGAGAATATTTATCTTTAAGAACTTATTGTTTTGATATATTTTTTAAAATTAATTATTGAAATAATTCTATAATTAATTCATAATTATTATTTATTTCATAATTTTTAAAAATTTACTAAAAAAATCTTTTTTCAAATATATCATAACACTAAAATTCTCTGTAAATTAGTTATTATATAATAGATCCTAGTTTTTGTTAATATCTAAAAAATATTTTTATTTTAAATTTTTTAAAATTTTGTTTTTATTTCTTTCTCCATTTCTTTTTTGATAGTAGTGGGACTTTTATGAAATATTGGAATTAACTGTATATTATTTCAATAAATTTTAAAAAATTATATACTAAATAATAATTATAAATTAATTACAAATTTTCAATAATTAACTCTATTTTTTATTTTTTTTTCAAAAAACAATGGTGAGCAACTAGGAAGATCATTAAATGCTTATGATTTTGCTGCCTCAGGAACTTAGTTACCAAATTTTAAAAAATTAATACCAGTTTGCATTTTTTTTAATCTCCAAGACTTAATTGCAATTTATCTTAAAATAAATATATTTTACCTAATAATATCAAAATAGAAATTTTTCATATTTTTCTCAAAATAATTCACTTCAATTTTAGGGAGCATCTAATTCAGGGTTATCTAAGTATTGTATTATATAATTTATATTCTAACATCTAGAGATATTTTTTTAATAATAATTTTAAAAATTTTAAAAAATTATTTATATACTATTAAATAAAATAAGATAATTAAATTAAATTTTCTTTAATATACCTATCTAAAAATTATAAAAAAGGAATTTATCAAAAAAAATATGAGAAAAAAGAGTGCACCACGTCGATAGTGAATAAAACTTTCGCGTTACTTTCAAGAAATTTAAAATAATAATCAAATTAAAATTTTAATAAAAAACCAGATTTTTGATCGATTTTTTCATTTAAAAAAAAAGATTCTGGATCGATTTAAATTATAAAATATAACTGCAAGCACTTCTCGAGCTTGAAAAGCACAGCTTTGACGCACAAAGTCACCGTTAATTGAGTTGAAGCTAATTTTTTTTTATAATATTTTTATATTTTAATTTATACCTGATGTAAAATAAAGTTTTTAATCTTGATAATATATATATATATATATATATATATATATATATATATAATTTAAAAGAAATTTAATTATTAGGAAAAAAACAAAATTTGAAATAACATTAAATATTTGTTTTAAAAATTATGTTTAACTTGAAAATTGATTAATATATTTTAATTTTTTATTTAAAATATATTTTAATAGCAATAGTTGTATATCGTGTAATAAGATATAGCAATTTTAATTGTGTAATTAAAATTAATAAAATTATCAAATGAACTATAAATTTTAAATATTAAAATAATTAAAGTTAAGCAAAAATATCCTTGTAATATTAATTTGTGGCAATTATAAATACTTATGGTATTTAATAAATATTATAAATTTTACTTTTGATTCTTAAAAATGTTAAAATTTATAAAGAATTTTAATTTTAAATTATTTTTTTATATATTTTATTTGCTCTTGTCAATTATCTTACTTAACTTTAACTCTTATTTTAACCTTGGCTACAAATTTCATATTGTAAATGTTGATTTAAATGGGATAAAAATTTGAACATTTAAAATAACGACGACATTAGTTGTTAATTTAAATTAATAGTGATCCAAAAGCTGACAAAAATTAAAGTAGATAATCTTATTTGACGCCTACCCACTTCATCATGAAGGCTAAAATATCTTACGTCAAAGACTGACTACAGTGTATAAAAAAATATATTTTATTTTAATTAAAACTACTTATGAAAAGTGCTCATAATTTGCAAAGCATAATTTATAGTTGAAATTTTATATAAATCTTATAATTTTTTTTAAAGATTTGGATGTAAAAATTATAATATTTATTAAATATATTATTGTATACATATTTCTCACTATTAATTTTAATCTCACTTATTCATGGTTTAACACTTATGATGATTTTAGCTTACTGTAGTCTGACCAACCATTTATTACTGTTCTTAAATAATTATAATAAAATTAATGTCACTTAGTGGGCACTTAGTTTAGAAAAATAATTAATTAGTTCGATGACATCTTTAGTTAAATTTGTAAAAATTATAAAATTATCATTCAAAAAATAATATCTATATATTATAATATCTAATATAATATAATGTATAAATTTATATGATGTATAATATAATTATTCGACTTTGTTATTTGTAGTTGAAAATTAAAATCGAAAAGGCTCTTGTTAAGTTTGATTCCTCGAGAAAAGACGAGCAGAATTTGGACTCCACGATCTTATCAATGATAAAGAAAGTTTGTGGAATTTAATCTTCGGATATCTTTAGTAACTTTAAGTTCGATGACGAAATTTTCTTAGGGTTTAATTACTACCCTAGTACATATAAGCTTAGATGAGACGGATCTTTAATTAATTATATGGAGGCGTTTGGTTCGTTATTATTTTAGTATTATATTATATAATTTAGATGTTATTTTTTGACTATTAATTTTATAATTTAATTAAAAATTATTTATACATATTATTAAATTAAATAATTATTTTTTTAAAATAATATAATATAATATCGAAATAATATTGAACCAAATGTCAAGAATTGAAGATTTATTAAAATAATAATGAGTTAATTACTTAAAAAATCTAATAATTAATTCATAATTAAAAAATAGCTGCCGCTGATTCAACGTCACTTTATTGCCGGCGCCTTGCCGGGAGAGAGAAGAGAGAGATAAAAAAAGGAAGAGAGATAAAAATGGAATTTTTTAAAATTTAAAATAAAATATTTTTTTAATGACGGACAGAAATTATCAGTAAATATATTTATATAATAATTATAATTTACTGAAAATTTTTAAAATTTTAATATTTTTAAATAAAAATATTTTAACAAATTTTAAAAAATATAAATTTAAAAGTAATTATGAATTAATTATATAAAACTTTCATTAATTAGTTTACATTTCTTACATCAACCTGTCTGTATCACACGAAATTTATAAATTAAAAGAACAATCAGAATAAAAAAAATTTAATTCAAAATTAACTATTCGAACTAAATATCAATATTATAAGAGAATTACCTTATTGTATTTAGAAAAAAATATTAACGAAGGGATTAAATTATCTTTATGTCGCGTTCAAAAATCTTTTTATTAAATTTTTTAAATCAATAATTATTTCTCCATTTTTTTAAATAAATACGAAAATTAAAAATAAAAAGAATTAAATATTTAATCTATCTAAAAATGCTGTTCCCGGTTCCGGCCATCCGCCCACCCACACCCGTCCTTCCGTTTCGCACCTCTCGGGATTTCGCCCTAACAGCCGTCACTCCGCGGCGGCGGCGGCGGCTCGCTCGTTTGGCATCACTTGGCCTCTTTTTGCTGCCTCAGACGGACTACAGGGGCTTCCGTCAAAGCTTCCCCCTCAACGGGGCCGCCATGCCGCCCCACCGCTCTATGAAGCTCAGACGCTGCTGACCTACCGTACTCAGAGGCCGCTACGTGTACTCGGACCTACCTGTATTACACAGGTGGTGACTTCTGATTGGCATCCGAATAGTGCTTCATCTGGATGCAATAATTTCTCCTCCCCTACTTCTTCAGCCGCTCCCCTTCTGTTCGATGATTCGCAGACTCGTCTGCCACTTTCTGACTCTTGGACGCCACCGCCCCTGCCTCTTTGGCGTGGCTGCCGTTTCCGTTCGCTCCCTCCGTTGCGAGTGCCGCCACAACTCTCAACTCGCGGACGCCTTGTTGCTTAAAAAAAGAAAAGACTAACATAAAAAGATGCATCTTCGTGTATAATTTATTTCTCACATATTTACTTTTGACGAAAGTTCTTCTCTTTTTTTACAATTAGTGGAAAGCTATTTCTCACATATCTTCCCGTTTGGTTGACGGCTTCAAGCGGTTTCAAGCGGGACGAAGACGATTTAATAAAATTAATTAGCCAAATAATTCTGATTCATCCCATAAATTTGAATCTGTTTTATAAGTATGAAACGGCTTCAAGGCCACGAAGCCGAAACCATCGAAAAGGTGGTTTCAGACTCGCGATCGCTTCTTTTTTTTTCTCAAATTTTTCGAAAAACATATCTGGGGATAAATTTGGTATTTTTTTTAAGGCTAAAATTAAGGAATAATTAAATCTGATAAATTCAAAATTTAAAAAATAATAACAAATCATCTTTTGACTCATAACCACATCCCTTAAATATCTCAAATTTTAATATATATCCTCGTGAGCATTGTAAATTAATAATATTCAAATAAATTATAAAATTTTGAATAAATATTTTTTATTTACTTTTATTATAAAATTTATATATTTTTATTATTTTTAAAATTTTATTGTAAGATGAAGTAGTTTCTAAATTAATATTCATCCAAATAAAAATAAATTAAAGTAGATTCAAAATTAGTTTCAAGCCACTTTTTATCCAAACAAAATTTAAATTTGAAGCTGCTTCGTTTATCTAAAACCGTTTCAAACTTTAAATTCGTTGCTATTTATTTTGAATATGAAGCCGCTGTCAAACATTTATATAGAAATTTAATAAATTGTTTCTATTTATTATGTCTTTGAGATGGGTAGGCTACGCTTGAGCATCCTGATAAAAAATACGAAGAATTAAAGGAGAGTTTGGTTTAATATTAATTAGAGAAATTAATTATTTAATTTAATGATAAGTATAAATAATTTTTTAAAAATTATAAAATTATCACTCATAACATCTAAGATGCATGACGTAATATCAAGATAACATTGAATCAAACATTCTCTAAGTTATATGATAATCTTTATGTCAAATTTTTCTCTATTGTGGATGCAGTGACTATGCGTTGTTAGAGATGACATCTAAATTATTCTCTGCTTGAAATGCTATATTTCTCAAATTCTTTTAGATTCGAGTAAATTGTATTTTACAGGTTTAAATTAGTCTCTTTTGGTGCTTTACACCCCCTAAAAATGAATACACATGCTTTACACACTCGAAACTATTAATTATGGCAAGTTGTACATACGAGTCTTATGGTTGTGTTTTTGAAGATGCAATTAGCTAAAATTAAAAATTATGAGGGAGCAAAGTACCAAAATTACACAATGTAAGGGAGCAAAATGCAATATACTCCTTAGATTCATTACAAAAAACAGAGGGATAATTACCTACATGCCACACCATTTCGCTTTATTTATGCGTTACCCATCCATTTTTAGTTAATTATGCTATGCACACTCAAAACATTTTAAAATCTTACATACACATACTTTCACTTGTTTTCATTATAATAAGTAATTATAATTTTTCAATAACCTAACTATAGTTAGGTTAAAAAAAATCTGAACCGATCATCATATTATTTTAAGGATATTTAAATATATTTTGAGTGAAAATTTTAAAACTTTGATGTTTAGGTTGTGGTAAGGGAAGGAAACATCCGCGATGTGAATTAATTTTAGGACAGATCAGTACTTTAGTGTGACATCGAGGAAGAAAAAAAATATGTACTATTAAGGGTAAAAATATAATTTTAATGATTTACTAACGAAATATTTTTTTCAAATAGATTTTGACTAAATTTTAACTTAACTGTGTGTATGTAAGATTTCATAATGTTTTGAGTGTGCATAGCGTAATTAATTAAGAATAGATGGGTAATGCATAAATAAAGTGAAATCGTGTGACATACAGGTAATTATTCCAAAAAAAAAAACTATGCTATTCAGCAATGAGGGTTGAGTTTAGTGGCCCAAAGTTCTTACTGCAGCTGAAGACAAATAAAATTGGCTGGTTATGATTTTTGTAATTATCTTGTTTTATGTGTATGTTATCTAAATTATTAAAATTTAACTATAATTATATATCTTCACCTAGCTCGTAATTATATATATATATATATATATATATATATATATATTTGAAATTAAGCTGATTTGATTAATATGTCAACCACAGTGTCATTCTGCGGTTTTTATCTCAAAAAAAAAATTTAAAATATCTCAAAAATATATTTTAATTAAACGAAATCAAAAGTAACATGATTACTCCTATAAACAAAATTGTAATGTTATAATTATTAACATTAAATAATACTAAACAATGCTAATTGGCTAAGGTAATTAAGCATCATGCAAAATGGTCTTAACTGTTCAAATAAAAATTATTGATTATTACGTATAGGCCATAAAAAACTGAACTGATTACTTATCAAATATTCAAAATGTGATAATTACACCGTCTAAAAATGATTTAAATAAATTTAATTACCATTGTATGATTCGCTAAGCCCGTCAATCATTCGAGTCTGGACCGAGTTAACCCACTTTGACCAGATAACAAGCTCTAGTCCGAGCGTGCATATAGTTTAAGGAGAATTATATATATCACTAATAAAGATTAATGAAATTTTACTTATTTAATATCTTCAAAAATAAATATTTATATATATTACTCAAAATTTTAAATACATAATTATGAATTGCACCTTATTCATCAAGTTAGAGAAGATTTTATCTCTGTATCTTATTTAAAAAGAAGAAGATCTAACTATTTATCAATATAAATGAGTGAAATTTGAAATTATATATTCAAAATATAGAATGATATATGTGAATATCTAATTTTAAAAATTAAACTAACAAAAAGGCTTTTCTTTAAGGATAACATATCTAACTCCCAAAAGTTTATTAATTACATTGTGTGCTCGTGCGAATTAAAAATATATAGAATTAAATAAATAAGTCTAATTTTAAATGAGTTTGGTCATTGCTAATTTGGATCTGACTCATTTACACAAACGGGATGGGTTGACGATGCCAAATCAAAAAATCTATTTAGAAATTTAATCGGATGAGAACTTAGAGTATGTTTGGTGCGAGGACCAAAATCAGGACCAAAATAGTGCTCTATTTCACTAAAAATATCAACTTTATTTTATATTTTACATTAAAATACTAAAATTTAGTATTTTAGTTTAGAATGTGAAATAAAATTGATATTTTTTTTTAAATTATTGAGTATGTGAAATAAAATAATATTTGCTTATATTAGAATTTGTGTACTTTGGATCATTTGTCTCTTAATTAGCTTCTCAACCTCCTAACAGTCCCTAATTCCCTTTGCTCTCTTCTGGTCAAACAGTCAACAATTCTTCACTTGTTTGTTTCTCACTTTCTCTCATCAAGCCATCAATTTGCAAATTTCAAAGTTGTTCAACTGTTTAAAGAAAGTTGGCATGCAAATCACCACCAAAATAAGGAAAATGAAAATTAAAAAAAATCACATTAATGCTATTGGTTACATGCTTGAAATCTTTGCTTAATATATAATTGCTTCAATGCTAGTCGATCAATTTACAGATGATTGAATTTTTTAAACTGTGGTAGACATATTAGTCGAATCAACTTAGAGGGTGTTTGGTTTAATGTTATCTTTATTTTATGTTATGTTATCTAAAAAAAGTAATAATTTGGTTCAATGATATTTATAAATATTTTTTTATAAAATTATTAATCAAAAGATGGCATCTAGATGTCATGATATCTAGATTACATAACATAACATCAAGATAATAACGAACCAAATGCCCTCTTAATCTAATTATAATAAATTTATGCATGTTTCATAATAATTTTATATTTCTCTTTCTCTAAACATTTAAGTAATTATGTGGAATGTATATATTTTCTCCGTTATCATTTAAGTGTTCTTTGTTAGCGCAATTGAAAATGATTTAAATCAAAAAATTACATGCAATAATTCAAATTTTATGAATAGGCCATCATCATAAACCTTAGTGCCAAACCTATATAAACAATTTAATTACCTGGCCTACATAATTTATAGGATGCAACTTTCATTAGGAGATGTGATAAAATTCTAATTCTGATCACTCCCATAAAGAAAAAGCATAATTATACCTATGATACTTCATATTATTATTTATAATTTAAATTATTTATTTTAAAATATTACATATTAGCATATCAAATTTTTTAAATATTACATTCCATGCATTTTTTTAGCATGTATATGATATGTGATATTTAAAAGTTCTACTATATTTATATGTAAATTATAATACTTAAATAATTAGCGGAATATATAAGTATGTTAAAATAAAATATCATATATGTAAATGTTAAAAGAAAGAGGCATTTTATAACATCCCGTGATCTCAATTGTAGAGGTATTGTCCATTTTGGCTTTAGAAAAACTGCGTAACTTGAGCACTTCCCAGGAGGTCATCGATCCCAATGTTACTCTAGCCCAAGTACGCTTAACTACAGGATTTTTCATCATTAGCTTCACGGAGTTTTCCATCATTAGCCTTACGGTTTTGTACCAAAAGGCGCCTCTACCATTTGAGACCACGTTATCTACTTATATAGCTCAGGATCTTCCTCTCTTTCCGATGTGGAACGATTCATTCATGTGCCCCTCTCACCACTCATTATTTAGCCTAGAAACCTACCAGGAGCTGCACTTTGATTCAGTGATTCCTCCTTCTTAGGATATCACCCGGCGATCACTCCCCGCCCTCTTCGGCCGCGGGTGTCACAGACCCACCAGCTCTGCTTGGTTCGTCATAGAACCACATCGTATTATAGGAGGTCATCTCTGATACATTTACATATAGGATAAAGAATTCTAGAAATATTTCAAGTTAATTTTACAATAATTTTTGAAAAAAATATTAAATCCTAAATCCTAACTTCCAAATTACTTTACAATAAATTTTAAATCCCAAACTTTAAATTTTATTACATAAATTCTAAAAATTAAAATTTTAATTATTGTTAATTAAATTTATATAATTTACTTTAAATTAAATTTAGTGATATAAAAATTTCTATTATTGAACATGAACCATGCATAGTAATGTAAGAATTAGTAAGATATAAAAATTTTTGCTACTTTTTTAAAAAAGAGTGTAAAATTTATAATTTTTTTGTTAGAATACTGTCTCTATTTAACAAAATATATATATTATTTTCTTATTTGAACGAAAATGTCTATAAATCCCTTGAATGCATCTGATCTCCTAATTAATCACTCTAATTAAGAACATCACCTCTCTTTCATGGCTTTCTCCACCATAAAACTCTCCATCTCCTCCCTCTTCCCCCTCCTCCTCCTCCTCCTCCTCCTCCTCCTCCTCTCCCCGCTCCTGCGCTGGCTCCAGCTGCTCCAGCTACACCTTACATACATACATACATACATACATACATACATGCATGCATACATACATACATGCATACATACATACATCATACATACATACATCATACATACATACATACATCTATGCAATTATGTACTATGCATTTGAAATTAAGGGACATTTACCTACTTATATATACTGTCCAAAATTGTTAATATCATCTATACATATGACATCCTATAATAAAATTTAAAATAAAAAGTAGTAGATATATATTTAAAACAGGATATATTAATATTCAAAATTACAGATGCATGACATGTATACATCGCCAATCATGCGATAGATTTTGTCGCAATGTCTATCGCAAATGTAGCAACAAATAAAATTCTGTTGCAAATCCAGCATTGTTTGCGACAAACATCTTTCGCTTTCTCTATCTCAAAAAGTTGCGACAGACAAAAAATCTATCACATGACTATTTGTGAAAATTTACTTTGACAGATGCTACGACAGACTAAATCTATCATAATTAATTTAATTATTTGCGACAAATTTTGAGTCATTTGTGATAAATAAATTTGTCGCGGATTAGACCCTTCCTCCTTGTAGTGTACGTACATGCATGTGTCCCAAGAGCTAAATATGTATGCTACATATACCTCCACCAATTAGTGGTCGAATAGATCTATCTTGAGTGAGATAATTAAATTTGAATCTCAAGAAGTTGAGTTAATTAGTTTTTTTTAATCAAGATAGGATTAATTATCGAGTGAGTTAATAATTTTAAGTTTAAAATTTAATTGCAAGTTCTAATTGGTTTGTAATGGATAGTGGAATACAAACTTGATCCCAAAAAAGTAGTTTTTTTATACTTCAAATACTTTGCTATGTCAGTTTGGAGACATGATTAATTTAGCAAAAACATTGTATTATTTATCATAGACATTTTGGCAACTAGATCATTTTAGTGTCATTTTTAAGATAATAAATGTATATATACATCATGTGAATTAATCGTATCTCTTTCTCTAAACATTCTCTCAAACTCAAAATTCTACATTTTAATTAAAGAAAGGTGTGATCGAAATTTCTCTTTATCTTAAAAAATCACCTAGATCAGTAGCTAGCTATGCAAAAAAATCAACAACATTGTTACAGGCATGTTACTACTCTTCATAAAATCAAAAAGGAGCACTAATTAAATAGCAGTTCACAATCTAATACTAAAGGTAGTCCACTCCAATATTAGCTAGTCCAAAAAACATTATATGCTTTTAAATTTTGAATCATTAATTAACTAAGACTTCTTTGTGACAATAGTGTTTATAGGTAGGCCAAAAAAATTATTTTTGCTCCTAATTACATTTATTAATGTTTAGGATTATTCATGAGGGATCCCAATTTGAATAATTTGATTTAGAACTCTGGACCTTCTGTTTATGTAGTTTTGATCATGAATTATAAAGTGGAATAATTACATGCTAGCATTTGAATTATCGTCCTCTAGATTTAGGTGCAGATAACGTATTAATTTCTAGTAATGTAACCAACTCTAAATCTTTGGCAGCATCATTCTATTTTAGTAAAATGTTTATTGTAATTAATTAAATCATAAGGTGCATTAAGTGCAACTGCATGTGAGCACCAACTTGATATACATATCTAAGGAATTAATTTAATTAACTAGTAGTATCCGAATACTTCAAACTGCTATTCAATCGCTACTAAATTTACTAAAATTTTTAAAACAATGGTAATTGAGCAAAATTTTATTACTTATAAGCAGACATATCTCTGAATGGTATGTGCACCAACTGAAAATGGATATCTGTAACAAAAGTTATGACTGTTCTTGTGCCGCCCGAAATTTTAAATTGAATTATCTTAGACTTGACCCGAATAGACTTTGCCGAAATATCCTAATCTAATTGAAGGATACATGAGATTTTGCTATAAGAATAAGATTTATTTTCTTGTGAACTGTTATTCCTGGTAACTCTGTCATGTCGAGCTCCTCTTCTTCCATTTCTTCAGGTAACTCCCACTCAAAATGATATAATAAGTTTGCAAGAGCGCATTCAACGGCTGCCATGGCATATCCAATCCCTGGGCAAGCTCTTCTCCCAGCACCAAAGGGCGTAAAATGAAAATGTTGCCCTTTGAAATCAACATCACTACTCTCAAGAAACCTTTGTGGGTTGAATTCTTCTGAATTATCCCAATAGCTTGGATCTCTTGCAATTGCCCAAGCATTAATCATAATCCTTGTTCCCGCTGGAATATCATAGCCATGCAAGTTGGTGTCCTCCATGGCCAATCTGGGAACCAATAGAGGAACTGGAACATGCAGTCTAAGTGCCTCTTTGACGACTGCTTTTAGGAAAATCATTTTGTTGATGTCTTCCTCCTCAACTATCTCTTTGAATGAAACTACATGAGCAGTTCTTCTTATCTCTTCTTGGACCATATGCATCCAATTTGGGTGCTTGATGAGCTCAGCCATGGCCCATTCTATAACACTGAAGGTTGTGTCTGTGCCAGCAGCAAACATATCCTGCCATAAATGTTTAATTTCATGAGGAATTATACTAAAGAAAAAAAATTCTATTGGCTAATTTATTTTCAGGAGGATAATACCCAAAAATAGAAAAAAAAATCAACTATAGATGAAGGGCAGAAAAAAAACATTAAAATTATTATTCTCATTGATAGTAAAATTGATATAATAATACATGGATATAAATAAAATTTAATTTACCTCTTTCACATAGTTTTGAAAATCCTGGTAAAATGCAATGTTTTTAATTTCTTAATCACAACATGCTGATATATATTTTTAAAATTGTGCAATTTGTATACGAATGATTGGTTTCTATTAATATGTCGTAATTAAGGGGTTTAAATATAAATTATTTGATTTTTGTTAACACAAAGAATTAGTAGAAATATTAGAAAACAGCATAAAACAAATTTGTATTTCGAGGCAAATTATTTCTCTGTCATTATATTTAGTTTTGAGGCATATATATATCCTGCAAGTTAGCCTACACTTTTAAAAATTTTCAGTTAGGACCCTATTGTTATTGAATCCTTTAAATAGGTCCCAATAGTTGCAATTTATATATATATTTTAATTAGCTAATTAATAAATTTACTCGACTTCCATTTTCAATTTACACGGATTGGAAGATGTCATGCATTAATTGGTGATAAGAATATGATTAAATTAATTTTAATAATATGTACCAATCAAAAAGTCTCTCAAACTATAAGCACCTACAAATAATTTTTTTAAAAAAATTATAAATACTACTACACATACTCAATAAATGATTCTAAATATTGAAGTCAATCAGAATTTCCCATGCGGTATTATTATCACATTATCAAAATTAATTATTTTCTCTACATAATGCCATAATTCACATAAAACTTTTCATTAAATACAATGTTTGAGTTCATTTATAATAGCTATAAAGTATTTCTCCATAAAATTTTATATATTTATTTAATTGTAGAGCTGTTTTCATATCCGCCATATAAAATTTTAACTATTACAATACCATAATTTAAATACATGCCAATATACTATGCTATAGCTAAGAGTTTATAAAGAGCGTGCGATGTAGATAATATTTAAGGGGCATTTGGTTCAATGTTATCTTGATGTTATATTATGTTATTTAGAAAATAAAATTATTTGGTTTAATGACATCTACAAATAATCTTCTATTTGAATATAAAATTATTAGTCAAAAGATGACATCTAGATGTCATCATGACATCTATATTATATAACATAACATCAAGATAACAACGAACCAAACGTCAAAAATTAAAGTTTTTTGTGTCTCACATAATTATTTTTTTATTATTTTTATTCTTTATTGAGCATTATACTGCAAATGAATTACCAGAACTAAAGCTTTAACTGCTACCCCATGTAGAGCGTTGGCAGCATCACTCTCTCTCAGAGATAACAGCACGTCCACAAAGTCTGCACCTTCCTCCTCCCCTCTTCCTCCTCCTCCTCCTCCTCCTACTTCTTCTTCTTCTTCTTCTTCTTCTCTATCTCTACTCAGATGAACCTCCATGATTTGTTCTAGAAGCTCATCGAGCTTCTCCGAAGTTCTCTTCACCCTCGCATCCAAACCGCTCAGCCAATCCACCCATCCCAGCCATGGAACATAATCCGCCATCGAAAAAGATCCCAACAATTCTACCAACTCCTTCAGGGTCTCCTGAATCCTCTTCTGGCCGCTGAACTTCCTCCCCATCGCCGTTCGGCATATGATATCGTTCGTGAAGTTCATCAGCTTCTCGCTCAAGTTCACCGGTGTAATAGAAGAAGTCGACGGCGATGACGATGATCGAATGCTTGAGAGCAGAAGAGCCGCCTCCTCCTCCCGCACCCGCCTGAAAGACTGCACTCGCTTGCTGCTTAGCAAATGAAGGACACATATCTTCTTCTTCTGCCTCCACAACTCGCCGTAAGGGGAGAAGGCGACGTCGGAGGAGTTGTAAAGGAGGCGGTCGGAGATGGACGATGGTGGCCGGCTGGCGAAGATGAGGTCGTGGGTCTTCATGACCTTCTCAGCTAAGTCGGCCGAGGAGACGACAACGGTGGGGGTGGAGCCGAATTGGAGAAGGATGATGGGGCCGTATCTTTTAGAGAGGGAGTGGAGGGAGCGGTGAGGGAGCTCACCGATCTGGAGAAGGTTGCCCAAGACGGGGAGCCGCGGCGGAGACGGCGGCAGATTGGCGGCGTTGGAAGCTCGCCGGAGGAGAATAACGAAGGCGATGATGAATGGGAGCAGGGTGAAGAAGGCAATCAATATTGGTTCCATGTTTGTGGACAAAACCTAAGCTGGTTCAGATACGCTTATCTTAAAGAATCGAACTTTTGGATAAATTACTTGCCTGCCCTTTAGGATAAAAAGACTTTCATATAAGTAATTATAACTTAAAATTAAGACTACAACAACAACAACCAAGCCTTAATCTCACTAGCTGGAGTCGGCTATATAAATTCTTTATTTTCATTACGCTCTATCAGTTACCAAATTCTTATCTAAGTCTAAGTAACTAAATTCACTCTTTATAATTTCTTGTCATGTCTTCTTTGGTCTCTCTCTTCCTCTTTGCACAAGAGCAAAATTCAATAATTTAATTTTTCTAACTCGAGCTTCAATCGGCCAATGATTTATATATCCAAACCATTTAAGCCGACTTTCTTTAAGTTTACCCTCAATTGATGAAACACCAACTTTCTTTCGGATATGCTCATTTCTCATTCTATCATTTTGTTTATATCCACACATCCACCTTAGCATTCTCATTTCTGCAATATTTATTCTATTTGTATATTTTCTCTTTACAGATCAGCATTCAGCACTATATATCATTGCTAGTCTTACTACAGTTTTATAAAATTTACCTTGAATTTTGGATGAGATTTTTGTATCGCACAACACACCAAAAGCATTTCTTCATTTTACCCATCCTGCTTGAATCTTGCTAATTAATAACATTATTATCTATTTCACCATCATTTTGTATGATTGATTCAAAGTATCTAAAGCGCTCATCTGCTTGACAATTTGATAACCAATTATCACATCTCTAATATAAGTATTTCTTTTTTGATTAAATGTACACTCAATATACTAAGTTTTTTATCTACTGAGATGAAAATCTTTAGATTCTAGAGCATTCTTCTAAGGCTCGAGTTTCGCTTTAGCTCTCTCTTTAGTTTTTTCAACAAGGACAATATCATCTGCGAAGAGCATACACCAAGGCACTTCATCTAAGATATGTCCAGTCACATAATCAAAGTAAAAAGATACGAACTTAAAGTCGAGCCTTAGTGTAATCCAATTGTAATAAAAAAATCCTTACTCAAACCTCCTTGTGTTCGAACACAGGTAACAACTCCTTTATACATATCTTTAATAACTTGAATATAAGCATTGCAAATCCTTTACTTTTCTAAAACTTTCTAAAATATTTCTCTTGAGACTTTATCATAAGTTTTTTTTCAAATTAAATAATAAAAATCAAATTAATGTAGTTTTTTCTTTCTCTCCTTAAACTTCTCCTTTAAACATCTTAATAAATGGATGGCTTCTATAGTAGATCTACTTGGCATAGAACCAAACTGATTCTTTAATACCTTAGTATTATGACGTAACCTTTGTTCAATCACCCTCTCTCAAAGTTTTAAAATATGATTCATTAATTTAATTCCTCTATAATTGACACCATTCTATGCATCGCCTTTATTTTTATAAATAGGTACTAATATACTCTTTTTTCATTCATTTTGCATCATTTTAGTCTTCAAAATTATATTAAATAATTTAGTAAATTAAAAAATTTCTTCATCTTCTAAGCACTTCTAAACATCTATTGGCCGGGATGTTATTTGCCCCTACTGCTTTTTTATACTTTATTTTCTTTAAAGTTTTTCAGACTTTAGCTTTATTAATATATCGGATATAAGTGTAATTTTTTATTTTTCTTTTGAGGTGTTGAGTTCTGTAAGATTAATTAAATTTTTATAATCTTTATTGAAAAGCTATTGAAAATAACTTATCCATCAATCTTTGATATTTTCTTTCATGAAAAGTATTTTTTTATAACTTAAAATTAAGACTAATAAAATTTAATTTATTTAATTATAATTTTTGTTAATCTAAATTTTAAAAATTGAAAAACTAAATTATAATTTTTATTATAAAAAATGAGCACTTATGATTAAGAAAAATAAAAAAACTAAATTGTAATATCTTAGAATCTAATATCAATACTAGGAGAGACATACGAGACTAAATTAAAAAAATTAGAACTTAAGATCAACATTAAAAAGACATTTTTATAAAAGGACAGTTTTAACTCCGACAATTAGATTGTAATTTCCAATAATCTAAAATCAAATTATAATTTTATCATAAATTAGGACCTGAAACTTAGACTAAGAGAAATTAATTTTTTTTTATTCTTTAGGACCTCTGAAAAATTGGGAACTAAATCACAATGAATTAGAATTAAGATAAAGGCTAACAAAAATTAGTAGACTATATAAATTATAATTTTTTTAAAATTAAGAAAAATTTTAAAAATAATTAAAATATTAAATTATAATTTATATTATAAGAAATTAGAACCTAATACTAAAAAAAATCTGGAATCAAATTAATTTTTAATTGAAAAATAAATTAAGACTTAAGAGCAAATCTAAGAAAAATTAGGGTACTATATGATAATTTTGTAAAAGGATAAAAATTTTACCTTCTTAAAATTAAAAGACTAAATTATAATTTTTTAAAATAATTAAGAAAAATTAGTAAATCAAATTATAATTTATTATGATTTAATACCAAAAAAAATTAAGAATTAAATTATAAATTTTATTATTGATAATTGCGACCTAAATTTAAAACTGAATTGTAATTTATTAGAATCTAAGTTCATGATTAAGAACTTTTAATTAATTTGCTTTTTATGTTGTTACAACAGTTCAATAGCGGAAAAATGATCAAAAAATTTTGAAATTAACAGATCACTTGATTGTCAACTAAAGGAAAACCAGATCATGGCAACCATTAAAATTGCAAGCCCAAAATTATAGTTTATGAAATCAAGTCCCTAATTAAGCTCTATGTTAAGATCAAAATAATGTGTTTATATGAACAATTAAATATATTTATAAATATAAATTAAAAGTAATATTATGTCATTTGAGCATAATTTTTATATTTCTAGTTTATAAATTGAATTATTAATATAT
The DNA here is from genome assembly GCA_019297695.1 of Apostasia ramifera. NCBI lineage: Eukaryota > Viridiplantae > Streptophyta > Magnoliopsida > Asparagales > Orchidaceae > Apostasia > Apostasia ramifera. Next base: position 328,872 of record JAEMOT010003854.1, on the reverse strand, counting down.
TATTAAAATCTAAATGATATTTTATTATATAATTTTTTCGATGATATTAATTTAGAATCAAGTTACTACTCAGATATATTTCTCATGAATATTTGTAGGTGATGTCACAGCATAAATGTTAATGGGCGAGATCAAAGCATAAAATACCAATCCTGAAGCGCCAAAGTCAAATTTGATATTGATAGTTGATCATGAAAAATATTAACTAGTTCTTTAAATAGTTAAGGGAAATTAGAGTAAAATTAATGAAGTTGTTGCATGAAAAATTGCTGAAAATATTATTATGAGAGAAAAAAAAAAAGAATACATTATATAGTTATATATAATGGAAGCCATTAGAGCTTGGGCTGTTGGGTGTGCTCGGCAAGGCAGAGGCTGGGTGTGTACAAGCCAAGGGCTGAAGGCTTGGTTGCTGTTCTCTGGCAAGGCAGGCTTGGCAGAGAGCTTACTTGAAAACACAAAGCTTGGAAGCTTTTCGCCGGGCATCAATGGCAGCTAGATCTTAAGCTTGATCTGTTTCTTTCCTTTTCGCACTGCTTTTAGTTCCTTTATTTCACTAAGTTGTAGTTTTAATTTTATATTGTTCGAGCGAACTTTAGCTTTAGTTTGCATTTCATTTCAGCAAAAGTATTTTCATTTTGTAGCTCATCTTTGAGCCGTGGTTCAGTTTTTATTAAGCGTTTTATGTTCTAGTTTGAATTTCTACTCAATCGCATTTAAATATTTAATATTTTCATTTGCATCTTATCTCAATCAAATCGTTTTGAGGAGATTGTGTTTGATTTATTTCATCCATCCCTGTGGATTCGACCCGTACTCGCACTTACTTTCTACAATATCACCGTGCGCTTGCGGTTTAACTAGTTTTCGTACCAATACTCTCTGAGACTCAAAATGCATTTCACCTTTAGGCTCTCTTTGGTAATTTAAAAAAAAAATTGGTTAAAATTTTTAGTCATTTTTAAAAAATATGTATGATATGAAATAAAGTAAATTAGTTATATTAAAAATTATGTGGGATGTGAAATAAAATTGATTGATCTATTGAGAATTGTATTAAATATGAAATAAAGTGACTGTTTAATATTAGAATATTAGAATTTGTGTGGGATGAGATATAAAATAATTTTTTAAATTTTTTTAAAATAAATTTAAAATTTTGGCCACGACTAATTTTAGTCGTGATTTTCAGCCCATTTTCAAAGAGGACCTTAAAAGAATTACCTAAAAAGTCAAATACTTGAACCCATATTTGCACAAGATTTATCATCGAAATCAATTATAGCAACTTAATTTTATTTACTCCTTTAATTTACTTATATGCTAACTCAGATTTGTAAATTAAACTTTTATTTAAAAAAGAATATTATTGCTCTTAATAATCTTTATGCTTAATTTATTTTAAAATTTGTAGCAATAGTTATATCTCTATTTGTCTTGATATTTACTTTGTTATTTTTTATTAAAAACTTAGATTATATTGTTTTTGAAGGAAAATTGATAGAGATAGTGTAAATAAATCTATTTAGTTCCCTCTCAAATATTTAGTTCAATAGCATTATATTAATAAATGATAATAAAAAATTTGATTAAATCTCATTTCTTCCTTTATTATAGCGACATTGTATTAAATGTTACACGATTTTCAGTGATATTTAGTTGTTAATTTAGAATGTGGTAAATTTTGTAATTTTTTATGATATTATTTAAATATATTATCAAATTAAATATAATATTTTTTTCAAATAAGATCATAATAATATTCGATTAATTTTTTTTTAATAATATTATTATTACGATTAGATAATATGAAATCTATATAATATTTAAGAAACTTCCATAAAATTAATGAGGAAAACTGAGCACGCGATATACCAAAATTATTGACCGTCCTGCCGAGAGCCAAGGAAGCGCCGCCGTCTGCCCCGCTGTCTTTCAGCTACAATATATAAGACGTCGATGAAATCGGTAAGTTCACCGGCTCCGGCGACGAAGAATGGATTCCGGAGATGAGATGCGCAACCTCCTCCTCACGCACCCGCCGGAAAGACTGCACTCTCGAATTTCAAGGAAAGACTGCACTCTCTTGCTGCTTAAAAGATTGAGGACGCAAATCTTCTTCCTCAGCCTCCACGGCTCTCTCTTATAAGCATTCATGGCCTCTTAATATTATTGAAAACATTTTATATATATATATATATATATATATGACTTTTATTCTCATCAATTAATAAAAGAATTACGTAAATGATGAATTTTTGTATTATCACCTACCTATAACATGTTTCCTTTTAAGAACTATCATTTCTAACATATATTTTGTAATTATGATTTGATTTACACATTGTTATGTGTTAACACGTGGTTCCTGCGCTGCATCCTGACCGAACACGTGGCGCCTGACAGGCCTGTACTCGATTGGTTATTTGCTGACTCAGCTTCAGGCTTTGCAGGACTCTTGACCCAGGTCAAACATCGGGCACGAGGGTTCAACCTACCATCGTCCACGACGACCCAGGATTAAACTTCGTAACCTCGGGCACGAGGGTACGAGGTAACGCCTGTCACAATCAACTTCACCTACCCCCGCCGCTCGCCGTACGGACACTCTTCCCAAGAGAGGGTACTAGTATTTAAAGCTATCGTCCTTCTCAGACAGCGGCGGACCTCTCCGGTGATAGACGGAACGGCAAGCGAAGCCTGCACATCATCTTTTCTCCGGAAAATCAGGATAAGGCTACACCTTCCCGTCGGCTATAAATATCGCTGAACAGTTCTTCTTAAAAAAAAAAAAAAAAAAAGGAGGGACGCAGAGACAGAAACTAAAAGAGCAGTTTCTCATTGTATCAGGACCCCAACTGAGGAGCTCCTTTCTTTTTCTTCTTCTTCTTCCTCTTCCCTTCTCTAAAAAAGCATTGTACAAGCCTTCAGGGCTATTCTTTTCCCATTAGTAAATCTCTTTGCTGATCGACCGGTGGACGTAGGGGATTTTCTCCCTGAACCACCTTAAATCTCCGTGTGCTTTTCTGGTTGCTTTGGACTAATCTTCTCCCTGAGCCTTCATTAACAGGCTCACCCCCTCATTGTGCGCCGCCGTCTCCCGGAACTCTCTTTCTTTGGTGTTTCCTGGGACCCCCACATCCTACGTCAACATCTTCTGGTGCTTTCATTGAGACCTGGGAAGATGGTGGCTAGAACGCGCAAAACCAACTCTGCTGCCCGCAGTATACATGTAGGAGAACCCTCTGTCCGGGCGCCAGACGACGGAGCCTCAACTTCCACTTCCCGGCGACGCGCCGGATCTGCCTCCTCTTCCAGAGGCACCCGTGTCTCGGAGCTCCAAGGGATGCTCGCAAACCTCACTGACATGGTTACTGGCCTTACGGCACAACAGGCCGTCATTCTCAGACAGACTCAGCCGGTCTGTACAGTACTTCCTCTCCCGCCGACAGCGGCGGTCCCTGTTCCTCGCCTGCCTGTACCGGCAGTTCCTGCTCCTCCTCCGCCGGTTGGGGCGATCCCAGAGGTGATTCCGCTACCTGCAGCGGCCCCGGCTCTGCCCCTTCAAATTCCCGCGGTGGTCGAAGTCCCTGCACCGGCGCCCCAAGCCGCACCACTCTCCATCCAATCTTCTGGTTCCTCCAGACCACCCGTACGCTCTTTCCGTTTTCAGGAGGTTCATCAAAACCCCCTTCCACCTTGTCCACTACCACAACCTGCATTTCTTCCACCTGCTTTTCCTCCGTTTCTAGCCGGAAGAGACCCCCTCTTTCCTGGCGCTCAGGCTCCTCATCACGGACCTGATCCCTTCTTCGGGCCGATGGACGGAAATGCCCCCTTTTCCGATGCCATCCGTTTGGCCCCTATCCCAGAGGACTTTCGGCCACCCAGGTTGGAGGTTTACAGAGGCGCAACAGACCCACGTGAACATGTGCAGGGGTTTGAGGCCGCCGTTCGATATCGCCGACCGGACGAGGCCACTAGGTGTCACCTCCTGGCCAACACATTGAAGGGGGCAGCATTCAGCTGGTTCATCAAGCTGCCTCGGGGTCACATCACCTCCTATGAGCATCTGAAGTGGGAGTTGATCGCCCGTTTCATAGGGCGGACCCGTATGGTCGTGTCCGACATGGTCCTCGCCAACATCAAGCAAGGCGAGAGAGAACCTTCGGGACTACACCAACTGCTTCTTCACCGCTGCAGCAGAAGCCGAAGACGTAGAGCCTGCAGTGGCCATGCACAACTTCTGAAGAGGGCTCAAGGTAGGGGACTTGTCCAAGTCCCTACAGTTGGCCAAACCTCGGAGTTACCCAGAGCTGGTGGCCAGGGCCAGTCAGTTCATGCTACTAGAGGATGCTGAATCCTCCCCCGCAGGCGTTTCCGGGGAAAGAAGCAAGAGGAAACATCGGGGCGGCGAACCCCCGGTCGCGAGGATGCAAATGGCCAGACCCCGCGATCGACAAGGGGAGAGGCCCCGGCAAGATCAACCCCCGAAACTTCTTCTATCTAGGCCACTCCCCGAGATTTATGCGGCAGCCATTAAGCAGGGCTGGATAAGGCCCACTGGACCTAAACCGGCGCCGCCACCTGGAGTGGATCCCAATGACTACTGCGAGTTCCACGGAAACTATGGGCACAGGCTTCATCGCTGTCGAGGCCTCAGAATCTTGCTCGAGAAGCTACTACACCAGGGCAAGCTTGAGGAGTTCATGCAGATGGCTCCGACCTTCACAGCAGCCCAGAAAGGAAAAGCCCCCGAGGCTGCTGAAACTCCTACCAAGGCCCTACCACCTGCAGGCCCTAGACAGCAGGGGCGCCCTTATCCTCCAGCCACCAAAACTATCAATGCTATCTTCAGCATTGACCTAACCACCCAACGCTAAGGAGCAGAAGTTGGCGGCATCTCTGAGCATCATGCCTCGTCCATCCCCCTTACATTCTGCAGTGAAGATCTTCCCCAGCAGGGCAACTTGCATAACGATCCGATAGTGGTCGTTGCCCGCATCGCCGATTTCGATGTCCGATGGGTACTCCTCGACTCTAGGAGTGCCGCCGACATCCTGTTTGAGTCCGCCTTCCTACAGATGGGACTCAAAGAGACTAATCTCCTCCACGCTGGGACTACCTTACTCGGTTTCTCCGGTGAAAGGGTCCAACCCCTTGGATTCATTACTCTTTCCGTCTCCTTCGGTGATGACAACGGCCACGCTATGAGCATGGTCAACTTCGCAGTCATCAGAGCTAAATCGGGCTACAATGCCATCCTGGGGAGGACAACTCTAAACTCCTTCGGGATGGTGATTTTCACGCCCCACCTGTGTGCGAAGTTTCCGACCTCCAGCGACGTTGTTACCATCCGAGGAGACGCAATGCAGGCTACCCGCTGCTTTCAGATAGCGGCGCAGCTTGTAGTCGATCAAATGGATCCCAAGGAAACCCAACCGGTCACACTGCAGAAAGGGGTCATCAGCGTAGCCTTAGGAGGTGAAGGCTCTTCTAAAATTGTAAATGCTTCATCTTTTCTGAATGAGAAACAGCAGGCAGAGGTTACTGCCTTGCTTTCGGACTATATCGATGTCTTTGCATGGTCTCCTGAGGATGTTACAGGCATGGACAGGGTTGTTTGCGAACACCACTTGAATGTGTCTCAGGCCGCCGCCCCCGTTGCACAAAAGAAGAGAGTAATGGCAGGGGAAAGACAGGATGCCATCAAAGAGGAAATCACAAAGCTGCTGAGAGCAGGTTACATCAGGGAGGTGCAATATCCCCGATGGTTAACCAACATCGTAATGGTAAGAAAGGTCAGCGAGAAGTGGAGAATGTGCGTAGACTCCAGGTCGTTGAATCAGGCCTGCCCTAAAGACACTTACCCCCTCCCTCGTATCGACACAATGGTAGACCGAATCGTCGGGTACGAGGTTATGAGTTTTCTGGATGCCTTCTCCGGGTATCACCAAATATGGATGGCCAAGGGGGATGAAGAGAAGACAGCTTTTATCACTGACTACGGCACCTACTGCTACAGGGTCATGCCCTTCGGTCTCAAAAATGCCGGCGCCACCTATCAGCGTATGATTGACAGGGTCTTTAAAAATCAAAGGGGAAGGAATCTCGAAGCCTATGTAGACGACGTCCTGGTCAAAAGCAAAACTTTAACAGAACACCTCGGTGATCTCAGGGAAACGCTCGACACTCTCCGGAGGTACAACCTCAAGCTCAACCCTGCTAAATGTATCTTCGGCGCGGCTTCAGGAAAATTCTTGGGATACTTGGTCTCCGTCAGAGGGATAGAGGCCAATCCCGATAAAATATCAGTCATTCTAAGCATGCCCTCCCCAAAGACGGCAAAAGAGATCCAAAAGCTAGCAGGGCGGATCAAACAGCTTGGGCAGATTTATCTCCAAAGCCGGTGATCGCTGTTCCCCTTTCTTCCGATGTCTGCGCAACAGTAAAAAAGGACCCTGGGACAGCGGGTGTGAAGCTGCATTCACCGAACTGAAGAAATATCTAACCTCGGCTCCGATATTAGTGGCGCCAAAGGAAGAAACGGTCCTGTTTCTTTATCTAGGAGTGTCCGACACTGCAGTCTCAGCGGTACTCCTAGACAGCGAAAAGGGAGAAGAAGCTCCCAAATGTCAACATTAATCTCTGATCACGTCTGATCTCCTCCATCTCCGGTGTAGAGAGAGGAAGGTGAGTATGGGGAGGGGGGAGGGTCATCATCCGGCGGATAGATCAACTCGGCGGCGAAGCAGGTGACCTTCTCCAAGAGTCGAAACGGGCTGCTGAAGAAGGCCAAGGAATTTGTTCTCCAGCACCAGCAAGCTCTCATGTGATTTCGCCAGCTCCAGGTTTTGCAGGACTCTTGACCCAGGTCAAAACATTGGGCACGAGGGTGCAACCTACCATCGTCTACGACGACCCAGGATTAAACTTCGTAACCTCGGGCACGAGGGTACGAGGTAACGCCTATCACAATCAACTTCACCTAACCCCGCCGCTCGCCGTACGGACACTCTTCCCAAGAGAGGGTACTAGTATTTAAAGCTATCGTCCTTCTCAGACAGCGGCGGACCTCTCCGGTGATAGACGGAACGGCAAGCGGAGCCTGCACATCATCTTTTCTCCGGAAAATCAGGATAAGGCTACACCTTCTCGCCGGCTATAAATATCGCTGAACAGTTCTTCTCAAAAAAAAAAAGGAGGGAGGCAGAGATAGAAACGAAAAGAGCAGTTTCTCATTGTATCAGGACCCCAACTGAGGAGCTCCTTTCTTTTTCTTCTTCTTCTTCCTCTTCCCTTCTCTAAAAAAGCATTGTACAAGCCTTCAGGGCTATCCTTTTCCCATTAGTAAATCTCTTTGCTGATCGACCGGTGGACGTAGGGGATTTCCTCCCTGAACCACCTTAAATCTCCGTGTGCTTTTCTGGTTGCTTTGGACTAATCGTCTCCCTGAGCCTTCATTAACAGGCTCACCCCCTCATTGCGCGCCGCCGTCTCCCGGAACTCTCTTTCTTTGGTGTTTCCTGGGACCCCCACATCCTACGTCAACATTATGTAAAATAATTTTCTATTAAAGAGAATTTAATTACATATCATCTTGTAATATGGACTCCTCCTTATAAAAGGGAGATCTTAACAATTGAACAATGCAAGGAATTATTTTTCTCCTTCAACACTATTCTCTCTCTCTCCCTCTCTGTCTTTCAACATGGTATCAGAGCATTGACGTCGCTGATCGGCGTCACCTCACAGCGTCGACCGCTTACCTCACCGACCTCGCCTTGTCGGCCTCCTTTTACCATCGCCGGCATCCTACCTTGCCGTCGCCAGCCTCTTACCTCGCCGACCTCGCCGTGTCGGCCTTCTGCCACCCCCTTCCACCGTTGCACACAGTCTGGTGCGGGCGGGGCGAACAGAGGAGACAAGGTTGGTGATTCGGGGCTGCCGTCGCCGCCTCCTCGGACTGATCCGACGCCAGATCTACCGGCTCAGACTTCACTTCAATCGGCAGCAGCCTTCGCGGCTTTTCGCCGTCCGGCGTTCGAGCGCGCTTCGCTCCGATCGCCCCTTTAGTTTTCAATCTCCCATTAAAAGCTCCAGCTTCTAATCTCTCCCTGCCCAAAGCTGAGGCAGAGATTTCTCTCAGGCTTGAGAAATTACTATCCAGTACCTGGATTCCCTATTATGTCCGAAATGAGCATAACCTCTCCAAATGGGCAGCTCATTCCACTAGCAACAAATATATCGTCTCTTCCTACCAACACGGTATCATTTCTCCCTTTAAAGCTATCAAGAGATAACTACTTATTTTGGAAAACACAGTTTCTCCTTTTTTTTTTGAAATTCGGCCGTAGCCTATAATACTATAACAGTAAAAAAGATACATCAGGTACAAAAGGTTCGATCTTCATTGAGAATCGCACAGTTTCTCCTTTTACTTCGTGCTCATGACCTCCTTGGAGTAGTAGATAGCACAGATCTATGTCCAGATATAAATGATCCAGCTTACACTACCTGGATTAAAAGGGATCAACTAATTCTCACTTGGATTATTTCAACACTCACCGAAGTCGTTCTTCCATTGGTGGTAAATTTGAATACTTCTCGTGCAGTTTGAAAAACTCTTGCTAACACATTCGCCTCTCATTCTAGAGCACGTGTTCTTCAACTTAAAGCTCAATTACAGATGATAAAACAAAAAAACAACTCTATTGATGATTATATGCAGGCTATAAAAAATATTATCAATAACCTATCTGCTATTATACATTCAATGTCCAATCCAGATATTCTAATGCATGTTCTTGCAGGTCTTAATTCTACATATGACAGCATTATTCCTGCTATTACTACCCGTATGGATGATTTTACCTTAGAAGAAGTTCATGGGATTCTTTCATCTCATGAACGTCTCCTTCAACTCAAATCTATGGAAATAATTGCAGTAACATCACCATCGATCAACACTACTAGACGAGAACGTCCCTCTCCATCCAATACTAACAGAGGGCGTGGAGGACGCATTGGTCGAGGATGTGGTGGTCGTGGTCAAGGACGTTGCCAGATCTACCTTATCCTTGGTCATTATGCTCACGAATGCTATAAACGCTTTGATCGTCATTTTATTGGAGGTCTCACTTCCATGAATTATGATGGACCATTAGGAACAACTACACCAACTCGACTACAATCCTCCTATAATACAACACAAGCAGGAGCATATCACAGCGCTCTTACCTCTCCTCCAAATACAACTATTGAGTCAGCATGGTATCCTGATTCTGGAGCATTTCATCATGTCACGCCGGACTACAATATTCTGAACAATCCTACACCATATGTGGGCATCGATACTGTTCAAATCAGTAATGGTACAAGTTTGTATATAACTAATCTTAGAAATACACAATTGCACTCCTCTTCTGGTAATATATATCTTAAAAATATTTTACATGTTCTCTAAATCACTAAAAAAAATTTTTCTGTTCGACAATTTATCCATGATAATAATGTCTTATTTGAATTCCATCCTCATGAATATTTTGTGAAGGATCGAGCTACAGGGAAAATTCTACTCCGCGGGGAAACTAAGAATGGTCTCTACCACATTCCCGTTCCATCACCCACAACTCTTATTGGGGAACGCACCACCAAGTTATCATGACACGCTCGTTTTGGACACCCTTCTCTTTGTACTGTTTATCAAATAATTCAAAAATATGGTCTACCTACATCACCACCTGGTCGCTACTAATCAACTCAAGGTTTCCTACATCTCCACTAAAGATCAAGTTGCAGACATCTTCACAAAACCGCTCTCCAGACAACGGTTCGAACTATTGCATATCAATCTTGGCATTGTTTCACTTACGCCAAGATTGCGGGGGAGTAATAAAGAAATTACGTAAATGATGGATTTTTGTATTATCACCTGCCTATAATACACCAAATATATTTCCTTTTAAGAACCATCATTTCTAGTATATATTTTATAATTATGATTTGATTTACACATTGCCATGTAAAATGATTCTCTATTAAAGAGAATTTAATTACATACCATCTTGTAATATGGATTCCTCATTATAAAAGGGAGATCTTAACAATTGAACAATGCAAGAAATTATTTTTCTCCTTCAACACTATTCTCTCAGCCTCCACGGCTCTCTCTTATAAGCATTCATAGCCTTTTAATATTATTGAAAACATTATA
>JAEMOT010003854.1:307267-318345 GCA_019297695.1 Apostasia ramifera | reverse complement strand
TATATATATATATATATATATATATATATATATATGACTTTTATTCTCATCAACAACATCAAAATACTTGCATATAATGCTTCACATCTTTGCATGTTACGCTCACGTTTCTGGCCATTTGACGTTACAAATAAATCTCATATTATTGGGCCCAATGAAGAATCATAGGGTTTTGCTATAAGAATAAGTGGTGATTTCTTTTGAACCGTTATCCCTGGAGATTCAGTCATATCGAGTATCTCCTCTCTCATTTCTTCAGGTACTTCCCAATTGAAATGATATAGTAAGTTCGCAAGAGCACATTCCATAAGAGCAACACCAAAGCTGATCCCAGGGCAGAGCCTTCGCCCAGCACCGAACGGTATAAGCTGAAAACTCTGTCCTCTGAAATCAATATTGCTGTTAGTGAATCTTTGAGGCCAAAATTCTTCTGGCCTATCCCAATGCTTTGGATCCTTTGCTATAGCCCATGCATTGATAATGACTCTTGTTCCTTTTGGAATGTTGTAGCCATGAATTTGAGTACTTTGTGATGCAACTCTTGGTACTAGTAGAGGCCCTGGGATGTGTAATCTAAGTGTTTCTTTAATAACTGCTTTTAATAAAGTAAGCTTGTTAATATCTTCTTCTGTTATAATTTCTTTAGATCCAACAATACTTCTTATCTCATCTTGAACATCCTTCATCAATGAGGGATGCCAAATGAGTTCAGCCATTGCCCATGTTAAGACGGTAAAGCTTGTATCTGCACCTCCTAGGAAGATATCCTGTCATCAAAAGTAATAAATTATGCTAAATGTAGTTCTGTTAGTGCTTGCATGGGTTGTGCTGATAACACATTCACATCATCAATTATTGATAATTGAGCATAAATAAATATAATTCTTATGGATAACACAACTAAGATAAGACATCTACACGAAGTTTTTAGTGGGGTAATATATATGTGATATAATCTAATTAAACCTAAGGCCTCGTTTGGTTCGAGGGGAGTTTTTTGCCCAACACAAATTTCAACTATAAAAATCAACTTTATTTCACATCTAATACAAATACGAATATCAGAATTAAAAGTATACATTTTACATATTTTCTAATAGTAAAATAAATTTCTCTTCCATTAAATTTAAAAAAAAAAATTATTTTTTTTTCATGTCTAAAAAAAAAGCTCGAATCAAACGAGGCCTAATAATGTAAATTGTATGTGATGCACGACGACTTACAAGTTATTTACGTTATCATTCAACCGAAATTGTTGAATGAATGCCCAATCAACACCAAACAATGACAATTTATAATTAATAGTGAATGAAAGAACATCCCTATTTCTTACTAAAAATATATAAGAACTTTTCATTAAAAAAGTTACAAAGGCATAACTTACAGGTTCCTATAGCTAGCTAGCTAGAGGTAAGTAATGTATATACTGAGCCACCTTTCTAAACCTTTCAACTAGACACATATAGATCGTAAAATCTTTTAATTAGATTCTTAATTAAAACTATGTGTAAGATAGGAGAAAATGACTATTTTTATATTAAATTGTAAGATAGTAACTCATATACTGAGCCACATTTCATTTTCCTTTATTAGTGTCTAGTTAATTTATCATTTATATATTTTTATGTATCATTTTATGTTACCTCTCTTTATATAATATATTTATCTCTTTCAGTTTAACATACTTAGAACATAAAATCACTTTTCCTATTTACCTCATAATCTCTATATTTCTGAATACGAATATTTAATGAATGAGATAATTATATTCATGAATTAACTTATTAAAATATAATAAAATTTTATGGCTCAAACCTAATTTGATCATAATTTAACATATACTTTTTTATAATTAAAAAATGTGAAAATCGTGTTCTGTATTTTATTTTACATTATTTTGGTTATGAAATTTTTAAAAAATAAATGAAATTCTAAAACCTAAATTCAAAATGTAAATTGTAAAATCCTAGTGCCCTAAGTCTAAATCCCTATGCTGAACATTTAAAAACAATTAGGAAAAAAATGTCACCTAAATAAAATGAGAGTTGTTTTGATCGTTCAACTCCAAAATTAGATATTTATATATCCCACTTGATATATTATGTAATTATGAACTACATCATTTCATATTAATGAATGAATAAATTTTTCTCTCAATAAATAATATAAAAAAATAAATCTTCCTTGTCTTGTATTATGCATTCAATTCAATAAATAATATAAAGGGCATTAACATGCATGCAACTTTGAAAAGTTATATTTACCTACATATTATCAGGATTTTTTAATTTACTTGTACATAGCTTTTCATACCACTTAAATAATAAACTATTTACAAAAATAATTTGAGTTAAAAAAATATTAACCATAAGAAAATAGTTTATTATTAAATTATAAATCCCAGCAGGTAAATACTTCTTTCTAAAGAAATATACGAACAACAATATTCTCATTTTGTAAATATTTAACTTAAAAATTAAACAAGTAAAAAATCTTTTGATAAAGTGACAAATAATTCTAAAAATAATAATAATAAGAGAAATTTATATAAAAGACATATTAATTATAAAACATTACGTGTTTCATCGTTAAAGATGAGATATTACTTATATTACATCAAAATCTATAAAATTATATATTTTAAATGAATAATTATGAATTAAATTGCTTGTACATATATATTTTTTCACGAAGCTCTGTTTATTGTACATATATGATTCATAAATCCATAATGAAGACTTTCATCTTATTTTAATCAATTTAAAGTCAATTATATATTTGTATATATATATATATCTAATTTATGAAAATTAAAATTTTAAAATTAAGATTTAAGATTTTTATTTTAATCACGTGCTTGAATGCGTAATTTTATGAAGACTTTCATCTTATTCATATATCCTTAATTAAGTTTAAATCTTAATAATGCACGAATCTATATTTTTAAAATTATAATATCGGAGTTTTTGTGTTTTAATGAATTATTAAATAAATTTTTTTATTTTTTGTTATTAAAAATTATTTTAAATAGCGGCCAGCGATGGGTCAGTTCTAAGGCCCTGTTTGGCAATGGACTAAAAATTATGGCTAAAATTACCCATAGCCAAAATCTTAAATTTATTTTAAAAAAACTTAAAAAATTATTTTATATCTCATCTCACACAAATTCCAACATTAAACAATCACTTTATTTCACATCCAACACAATTCTCAATAAATCAATCAACTTTATTTCACATCCTACACAATTTTTAATATAACCAACTTACTTTATTTCACATATACATATTTTTCAAAAATGACTAAAAATTACAACTACATCTTCTTTTTTTTATTATTACCAAACAGAGCCTAATGATTGGTTAGATCTATTTCTCAACTTGAATTACGCATTCAAGCACGTGATGAGTTACGTAAAATTTAATTTAAAGATTAAATAATTAAAGAAATATTTTTTTTAAATCGACATGTGAAGGCCGACAGAGTACTAAAATCACGTGATGAGTTATGTTAAATTTAATTTAAAGATTAAATAATTAAAAAATATTTTTTTTTAAATCGACATGTGAAGGCCGACAGAGTACTAAAATCAAGATTAAATAATTAAAAAAATATTTTTTTAAATCGACATGTGAAGGCCGACGGAGTACTAAAATCACGTGATGAGTTATGTCAAATTTAATTTAAAGATTAAATAATAAATTTTTTTTTTTAAATCGACATGTGAAGGCCGACAGAGTACTAAAATCACGTGATGAGTTATGCGAAATTTAATTTAAAAATTAAATAATTAAAAAATATTTTTTTAAATCGATATGTGAAGGCCGACGGAGTACTAAAATCTTTTTTTTTTTTTTGATAGAAGAGAGCGTACCAAAATCATTGCCTTAACGCCGTCCATGCCAATAATGAAAGAAGCGCCGTCCTCTTCCTCGCTCTGTTTCAGCGACAGCAGAACGTCGATGAAGTCGGCGCTTTCCTCATTCTCTTCTCCACGTCGGCCTCCCTCCGATCTCCGGCGACCCATTCGCTCCTGCAGAACTCGGCTGACCTCCTCATCCAGAACTTCAGCAGCCCTCCTCACCCTCCCATCCAGGCCACTCAGCTTATCCACCCACCACAACCAAGGAACAAAATCGGCAACCGAAAACATCCCCAGCAACGTCATCACCTCCTTCATCGTCTTCCGGAACATGCTCTCTTCGTCGAACTTCCTCCCCATCGCCGCCCTGCATATCACATCGCTTGTGAGGCACACAATCTTCTCGCTCAAGTTCACAGGCGCAGGTGACGAAGATCGGATTTCCGAAATGAGATGCTTAACCTCCTCCTCACGCAGCCGCCGGAAAGACTGCACTCGCTTGCTGCTTAAAAGATGGAGGACGCATATCTTCTTCCTCTGCCTCCACGGCTCGCTGTAAGAGGAGAAGGCGATGCCGGAGGAGTTGTAGAGGAGGCGGTCGGCGATTGACAACGGCGGCCGGCTCGCGAAGTCGGGGTCAAGGGTCTTCATGACCTCCTCTGCCAGTTCGGAAGATGAGAGGACTGCGGTGGGTGCGGCGCCGAGGTGGAGGAGAAAGATGGGGCCGTAGCGTTTGGAGAGGGAGTGAAGGGAGCGGTGAGGAAGGGAGCTGAGTTGGAGGAGGTTGCCAAGGAGTGGGAGGCCAGGGGGAGAAGGCGGAAGCTGGCCGGCTCCCGATCTTGCCTGCCGCCGACCGAAGAACAGGCAGAGGAGGAATGAGAGCAGCGCGATGGCGGCAACGAAGGTCGCCATGGTCGCGCTGAGGATATGAGCAAACAAAGGATAATTTATTTATATAATTTTTCGTTTATCTTGAGTGGTTAAATTACATTTGGGCACCTGAATTATGGCCACACTTTCAAACTTGTTCCCAATTTTAATCATTTCGTGTATATTTTAATCCAGTCCATTTAAATTTTTTCATTTATCCCTTATTTAAATTTTTATGATAGATTTAAATCAACTGCATTAATTGATCTGTCATTTTCTATTTTCCTTTCGATTATGACATTCTAGCTAACTTCACTGTTCATCAAATCATACACAGTGTACGAAAATTAATAATAACAAGCTTTGCACAGTTTCATGATAAAACTTGATTTTCATTTGACAATAATATGTACATGATAACTCAATTAAGCACATATAATAACTATTTTCATGAAAGCTAATTCACTTAGGGAGTGTTTACTTGATGAAATGATTATTCCATTAATTAAACTGGCTTTATCTAGATTACCTTAACTCAACATGTCATGCAAGAATCATGGTTCCAAGAATTTATTGCCTTAAATTACTATGTTAGTTCATCCATTTGGCACCCAAAAGGAGCGCGCCGCCAAGCAAGCATGTGAACCCTGTGCATCGTGCCATGCATGTAACAGTAATAAAATATTATTTTGTATTTTTTCTCGTTATTTTGTATTATTTTTTCAACTTTTTATATACATTTTAATTGTATAATATTTTTTACTTGATTTATATACATATATAAAATAAAAAAATTGTGAACAAAAAAAGCTCTATATCTCTGTTAGGTTGGAGGAAAAAAAGATGATTTGAAAAAAATTTGTGAAAAGTTTTAGAAAAATGTGTATGATGTCAAATAAAAAGTGTAACGACATCTGCTTTTACCTCAACCGTTATGCTAATTTTTTTTTTTTATCTTCAAATATTTTTATTACATCTTAATATAAATATATCCTCAATATATAATTACTATATTATACATAAATAAATATGAAATTCTTAAACACAAAAAATTTAAAGTAACCTTCCAATCGTCTCTCACCCATGCTTCTTATGCTTGTGCTAAATTTGTGAAAATATTACTGAAAAATGGCTTCAATCCACCAACAGTACTCAATAGGAAATATCAATTAGGGTATGTGCCACATAAAATATTTAACAAGATTTCATGATCACAAATTTATTATTTTGAGATTTAAGAGAATTATTACATGCATGTACAATAATATTCATGAACTTATATCAAATAAATAAATAATATGATAATAATAATTATGATAATTATACATACTTAAATTATATAACAGAAGATGTCAAATAAGAATTTATAATACGAGTACTATTAAATAAATGAGCATATATAATATGAGTACTATCAATAAATGAGCATATATATCATGAGTTTATTATGAACAATTGAATAATGTATATGCAGGATAGATAATAATTTAGCATAATGCAAATACTAAACATAATAAGTGTAACATGATTTGCCTAATAATTATAATATAAAATGATAAAAGAATAAATATAAAAATATGATTAACGAGCAAATTCTTTTTTAATTTATTTTATTTTATTCTTTTGGGCCCGTGATTTCTCGTACTACGTCTCAGCTGCCTTTTACACATTTGGGGATTGTCACTCCCCATGAATAGCCCTCCGTAGGCATATCTAATGAACGTCATCGCGTCAAATATCGTATGCTCGAGCTAAGGCAGGTGCGCAATCTCACAGAAATTACATTTAACTTTTAATTCATTGTCGCCTTTAAAATCTTGATTACAAGTTTAGTCACATAGCAAGCTGGTACACTTGCCTCAATATCATATTATCTATTTAAATGTGATAACAAGTCCATATACTTGCCCTCACATAGATTTTACAAACACAAGTCAATATCATCGAATGTGACGACATGTTTGTACACTTGCCCTCCCGTAAGTGTCACAGTCGCGAGTCAATATATTCATATTGAATGTAACGATAAGTCCGTACACTTTTCCTCCTGTAGGTGTCACAATCGCAATGCAATATATTCAAGTCGAATGTGACAAGTCCGTACACTTGTCCTCCCGTAGGTGTTACAGTCGCAAGTTAATATATTCACTTCGAATGTGACAACAAGTCCGTACACTTGTCCTCCCATAGGTGTTATAGTCGAGAAAAAGAAGCATATCATTATATAATATATTTATCTCATTATTGAAGAAACGAACAGAGCTAGCAATCAATTCATAATAATTTATATACACCATACATTATCAAACTTTCATAATTCATATTATACATCATAACCTCGATAATTTAATTTTAAGTTCTCTCTTCTATTTGACTCAAATTTTTATAATAATACAACAATCACTAATAAAAGCAATCATGATATCTTTAAAATATTTTAATCTAAATTAATAAAGATCATTAACTCTCCATATATAATTTATGAAACCTCAATCAAAGTTTAATAAGAGCATGATTAAAGTTAATAATATATTTATAACCCACATTTAAGTCTCATATTAAAATGAATCAAATTGAATCATGATCAATTCCAAAATTCACATTTTTATCACTCTATAATTATAAAAATATCATCACTATTCAAATCAAACTATCTATTAATAAATCTATTTAGCATAAGTTTCAAACTCCAAATTTATCAGAGATTAATTAAATCAACAATCCTCAATGTCTCATAGCATTTGAAATCGATCTCATAAGTCTAATTCTTCTAAATATAATATTTAATAATTCTTTCAAAAGAATCTTAATTGTTTAGACTTCTAGCAACAAAATATATATATATTTTTAGGCTAATTAACAAAAAAATTACATAAAATATGATAAATAATCAAATAATCTAATAATCTCCAAATTTACATTTAATAGCAATCATTTAACTTAAGAAATCTTCATTTAATTTACATGTAATGATAAGCTCTTTCAAAAGCAGATTTTTATGTCAAATCCCTCTAGCCAAATCTCATCCAAAATGAACTTTTTAAAGGAATATTCATACACAAAAGTTATACTATAATGTGTCTTCTATCTTCATGTAAATTTTTATGTTAATCCGAATTCATTTGGTATATCAAATCCCCTATGAACTAAACTTGGTCAGCTGAATTTCTGTTAGATTTTACTAATAACACTGAAAGCAAACGTTTTATTCAGAATTAATCAAACATTTCTTTATGAAAGTTGTACATAACTTCAAGATCTAACTCCCACCAATTTTCATCAAAATCTGAGATCATTTGATACCCCAAAATAATACTACAAGTCTCATATTCGAAATAGAAAAATTCCAGCATTATACAATCGTGCGTATTTCTAAACAAACTTCTCTAATAAAATAATTTAAGCCCATAAATAAAGATTACTGCCATAACATAAAAAAAATATCAGTAATACAATAAAATAAAATTTTACAAGTTATTAAATATTAAATTTATTCAAATCTTGTCAAATTATTATAAATCAAATTATTCAAGTTCTTATTTTTGATTAATTTAAACCCTAATAGTTAGAGAGATCTCCTACCTTATGGAATCATGAAAATATCTCATTTTTCTTCTACATAATTTTCATCCGAATCTTTGAAATCCTTCTTCTGTGGTTGCCGATTCGATGGAGAAAGGTTGTGATGCATCGGATCTCTAATTCTCTTTTCTCCTCTTTTTTCTTTTTTTCTCTCTCATTTTCTCATTTTCGACCAAGGAGGGGGCTAGGCCCGACGGTTACGAACCGAGAGATGGATGAATCAATGTATGAGAGGAGAGAAATATATATTATTTTCTTTAATAACTCAATCTAATGGTAAATCTGGTATTTCTCTCAAGGCTAAAATTAAAAGATAATTAAATCTCATAAATTTAAAATTTAAATAATAATAATAAATCATCCTTTGACCCATAACCATATCCCTTAAATATCTCCAATTTTGATAAATATTTTCATGAGAATTTTAAATTAATAAATATCCAAATAAATTATGAGATTTTAAATAAATTCAAATTTAAATTAAGAAAATAATTTTCTAATATTTTTCTTAATATTTTCAAATAAATACTAGATCTAAAAAAAATTATTTTTAGATCCAATATTTCTTTTATCATTTTTTTAAAGTCATTTTTGGAGATCAAATAAATCAAAGGTATCACCCAAAATTTCTTCTATATTTTTTATACTAAAATATCGTAAATATCATCTATCACCCACATTTGTATATACAATTTTAAATTATAATACACAACAAATTTAAATTTTCGGAATGTTACAAAGTGAGTTAGTTATATTTAAATTTGTGTTGAATGTGAAATAAAGTGATTGTTTAATATTGAAATTTATGTAGGATGAGATATAAAATAAATTTTAAAATTTTTTTCAAAAATAAATTTAAGATTTTAGCTATGGCTAAAATAAGTCACTTTTTTAGCCAGTTGTCAAAAGCTATAAAGTCAAAATATCCACACAAAAGTGTATTCTTTAACTTTATAGAATATTTTTCTACTTTATATGTACATTCTTTTATTTTATACATTAACTTTCTTTTATTTGTGTGTATATATTTATATATAAATCAAACAAAAAATACTATAAAATAAATTTTTTTACAAAAGATAAACAAATTAAGTGAAATAGAGAAAATGACACGAAATAGAGTTCCTTCGATGTTGTGCACATGGCACAACACGCGGGGCCCACATGCTTGCTCGGCGTGCTCCTATTGGGTATTTAATGGATGAGCTAGCATTGTAATATGTAGCAATAATTTTTTCATGATCCCAACTATATATTCATAGCAAATTTTTCGCTTTATGCATTATGTCCAACCAAAAGTCAAATTTCTTATATATAAAAAGTGAGAGAATTGCAAGATAAAAGAAGTTTGCAGCTCATACCATCTTACATTCCAAATTGAAGAAAGAGGGATCACAAAATACCGATAGATAGAGATTGAGAAAGAGAGACCACCTTTTTTATCCTTTTTCATTAACACTATAATTCTTCTTCATCCCATTTAGAAATTATAATAATATAAAATATTTGAACTTAAAACACCTTGACTCTAAACAAGCTCCCTCCCCACTAGCCTAATTACAAAAAGCACCACCTGCCTTTAATGTTAAAATGATAATTGAAGAGAACTTTTTTGTAATTTTTCAAAAGAAATTTATAATTTAAAATAAAATGAAATAATTATATTAAAAATTATGTATAGTGCATATAAAATAATAAAATGATCATATAAAGTAAAAAAGATTATATAATTGTATGAATAATTTTTGACATTGTATTAGGCTATTAGCACTATTTATTTTATATTAACATATTTTCTCTTTGTATGTACTTTTTTAAAAAAAATATAATTATGCAAATCAAGAGAAGTAGCCAAATAAATTTTTTTTATAAAATGACGAAAAAATAATTTGAAGCAGCACAAATGGAGTTTCACGACTAAATATACATGCATGGGCAAGCTGGCAAGCTCTACGCGCCTACATGACACACATTGATTGAGGCCCAATAAGTGATGCTGTAGAACGACCGCACCTAATAAATTTTTTCATAACTTTAGTGAATCTTTTATTTTAGTCAACCAAATACAATATCATAATATTAAATTCCAAGTCTACAAGTTGTTCTATTTTCTATCAATGAGCTGCCCGTTACCACACACGGCACTTAGGGGGCGTTTGGTTCAATATTTATCTTGATGTTATGTTATGTTATCTAGAGAAAGTAATTGTTTGGTTTAATAACATCTACAAAAAATCTTCTATTAGATTATGAAATTATTAGTTAAAAGATGACATATAGATGTCATGACATGACATCTAGATTACATAATATAACACCAAGATAACATCGAACCAAACGCCCTCTTAGTGCTAAAGATTGTTTTTGGTAATTCAGTATCATTAATATCTTTGAAGCTAGGAGGTAACATTAGACACTCCACAATTACTCCAGGGATAGAAAAATCCTTGGATAAGCATGGGGAAGATAAAGATAGATTTACAGTTGATCTGGAGGAGTGTTTGAGGATGAATAAGCTGGATGGATTATTGAGCATTACTAATGTCGTAGAAGCATGTGATTTTCAACTTGGTCAGATTGTAGAGGCTCTCGAAGAACTAAAGAGGAACAATGAGGATTCTGTTAAGGAACTCTTCAGGATCAAGATTGACCTACATCGCAAGTTGTCAGTACTCTTGTATCAGTATGCAGTTCTGGATAACCATTTTGCAAGGGCCATTAAGCAAAAAGATATTCTCACATTATTGTCCCAAGGCTTACAAAA
>JAEMOT010003854.1:287935-302670 GCA_019297695.1 Apostasia ramifera | reverse complement strand
TATATATATATATATATATATATATATATCATTTATTCTCACAACAACATCAAAATACTTGCATATAATAAAAGTTATGTCACCTTTGCATCTTACACCATATTTCTAGTCGTTTGACACTATAAATAAATCTCATATTATTGTGCCCAATGAAGGATCATAGGGTTTTGCTATAAGAATAAGTGGTGATTTCTTTTGAACTGTTAACCCTGGAGATTCAGTCATATCGAGTATTTCCTCCCTCTTTTCTTCAGGTACTTCCCAATTGAAATGATATAATAAGTTCGCAAGAGCACATTCTATAATAGCAACACCAAAGCTGATCCCGGGGCAAAGCCTTCGCCCAGCACCGAACGGTATAAACTGAAAACTCTGTCCTCTGAAATCAATATTGCTGTTAGTGAATCTTTGAGGCCAAAATTCTTCTGGCCTATCCCAATCCTTTGGATCCCTTGCTATAGCCCATGCATTGATGATGACTCTTGTTCCTTTTGGAATGTTGTAGCCATGAATTTGAGTACTTTGTGATGCAACTCTTGGTATTAGCATAGGCCCTGGGATGTGTAATCTAAGTGTTTCTTTAATAATTGCTTTTAATAAAGTAAGCTTGTTAATATCTTCTTCTGTTATAATTTCTTTAGATCCAACAATACTTCTTATCTCATCTTGAACATCCTTCATCAATGAGGGATGCCAAATGAGTTCCGCCATTGCCCATATTAAGACGGTAAAGCTTGTATCTGTACCGCCTACGAAGATTTCCTGTCATCAAAAGTAATAAATCATGCTAAATACAGTTTTGTTAATGCTTTAGTTGTGCTGACAAGACATCCAGATCAATAGTTATTGATAATTGAATGTAAATAAATCTAATTCTTATATAATATAAGTCATCTATATGACTTTTAAAGTAAAGACTATAAGTCATGTAAGTTAATCAAACTTATATAATGAACTATCAGAGAATAACTAGTATAGGGTACACGACTTACGTAATTATATGAGATACACAACCAATGACGACTTACAAGTTATTTATGCATTATTTATCCCAAATTAATGTATAGATGCCCAATCAGCACCAAACAATTACACTTTAGAATTAATAGTGAATCAAAAGAACATCCCTATTTTTTACTAAAAATAAAAACATTTTGAAATTTAGCCAAGATTTTTCATTAAAGAATGTATGACAAAAACTCATAAACTACTTTAAAGTTCCTATGGCTTCACTGATCTAACTTTCTAAACCTTTCAACTAGATACATATAGTTTGTAATACCTTTCAATTAGGTCCTTTAAACTATGTGTGAGATAGAAGAAAATGACAATTTTTATATTAAATTGTATGATAAAATAAAGATAATTTATATGTTTGTAATTGTAAAATCACTGTCCAATCTACAGATAGTAGAAGCAACTATTGCCATGGCTCATCTCCTTGATCAGAACCATGCTTTATGTATTTTACTTTGATATTATTTGGCATGATGCTTGGTCTAGTTCGATTAGCTTGATGAAATGTACAAATTTACAAAATGATTTTCAGTTGAATGAACTCTTTTTGTGATGCAGAACATTCGCAATGCCGATTTTGACATTAATATCAAACCCGATTCTGGGAAGAGTTTCATTTGACTTTTTTTTTGTTGGTGTATATTTATGATATCAGACTCCATTTTACTTTTACCTATTATAATATATGATGGTGAGTGAAAGAGAAGAATTTTTCTTTTTTTGTATTTTAAAGTAAATATATTTTGTGTTATTTTTATTTAAGAGTTATATGATAGGTCAAGTTAACTCATATCTCTCTTAGGTTCATAAGTGATAGTTGGCCCCCACTTTATGTTTCATAGAATAGTTTCCTGCTTTTCCTTATTTCATGGATTAGATTCCATCACTTCTCCATGTTTCAATTATTAGTCTCGCCACTCTTCTTTTAAACAGACATAACATGAAGTAAGGAGGAGAATTGCTTGGTACATTAATGGAACCTCTTCCTTGAAGTGACTGTCAGCCGCCTTGGCAGCTGCAGCCGCAGGAAGCCACATTGTGAATCAACTGTCGGCATCGCCGCCGTGCTGCCGCCACTGCCACCTACCTTTCTAGTGAAGGAACCTCTGGTTGGCGGGCAAAATTCAACTTGTTTCTCACCCACCCACTTCACACTCTTGCTCTCATCATGAAAATGATTCATGATGACTTTACTTGAGTGAATAATAATGGGAGCAACTATTGCCACCGCTTTGTGAACACCATGCCTCATCTCCTTGAGAATCATATGTGTTGTATTTCCTTACAAGATGATTTTAAGTTGAATAAATTATTTTTGATTGCTAAATTTTAAAAAAAAAAAAAACAATGAACTCTAGAATCTAAATTTTAAAATGTAAATATAAATCCTAGTCTTCTAAACCTTAAACCTTATACTAAACATTTAAAAAAATACACATATTAAGAATTTCATGTGTCACCTCAAAAGAGAATTTTTTTTTACTCATCTAATCCAACATTACATATTTATATGTCTCATCTGATATTTAATTTGATTACTTAATTAATTACCAAGTACTACATTACTCTACATTGATGATTGATTAGATTTTTTTCTCATTAAATAATATAAAAGACTTGATTTTTCTCAACTTTGAATTAAGAATTCAAGCGTGTGATGAGTTATGTAAATATTTAATTTAAAGATTAAATAATTAAAAAATATTTTTTTAAAGTGACAAGCGAAGGTCGAGAGTTGTACCAAAATCGTTGCTTTAACGCTGTCCATGCCAAGAGTGAAGGAAGAGCCGTCGTCTTCCTCCCTTTCTTTCAGCGACAGCAGAACGTCGATGAAGTCGGCGCTTTCCTCATTCTCTTCTCCACGTCGGCCTCCCTCCGATCTCCGGCGACCCATTCGCTCCTGCAGAACTCGGCTGACCTCCTCATCCAGAACTTCAGCAGCCCTCCTCACCCTCCCATCCAGGCCACTCAGCTTATCCACCCACCACAACCAAGGAACAAAATCGGCAGCCGGAAACATCACCAGCAACGTCATTATTTCCTTCATCGTCTTCAGGAACATGCTCTCTCCGTCGAACTTCCTCCCCATCGCCGCCCTGCATATCACATCGCTTGTGAGGCACACAATCTTCTCGCTCAAGTTCACTGGTGCCGGCGACGAAGATCGGATTCCCGAAATTAGATGCGCAACTTCCTCCTCACGCACCCGCCGGAAAGACTGCACTCGCTTGCTGCTTAAAAGATGGAGGACGGATATCTTCTTCCTCTGCCTCCACGGCTGGCAGTAAGGGGAGAAGGAGATGCCGGAGGAGTTGTAGAACAGGCGGTCGGCGATTGACGACTGCGGCCGGCTAGCGAAGACGAGGTCTTGTGTCTTCATGACCTGCTCGGCCAATTCGGCAGATGAGACGACGACGACTGGTTCGGCGGCGAGGTGGAGGAGGAAGATGGAGCCGTAGCTTTTGGAGAGGGAGTAGAGGAAGTGATGAACAAGGGGCCTGAGCTGGTGGAAGTTACCGAGGAGTGGGAGGCCAGGGGGAGAAGGCGGCAGCTGGCCGGCTCCTGATCTGTGCCGCCGCCGGCTGACGAACAGGGAGAGGAGGAATGAGAGCAGAGCGATGACGGCAATGAAGTTTACCATGGTCGTGTAATTTGAGGAAGGAGATGCGCAAATAATGAACTATTTATAGGGAGAATTCCTCTATTTTATGTAAACTATATATATTAAATTCTCCGTCATTTTATTTTAAAACTTAAGATTTATATTTTTTAAAAATAAAATAAATATCACACATACATTTTACAAATATATTAAATTTTTTGTACACATTCCATTGACCAAAAAAACCTCTAAACAATCATAAATAGTAAAAATATCTTTCAATCTTTTTCTTAAAAAAATGACTAAATATATTGTATTTAAAAAATTCGAAAGTAACAATATAAATAAAAAAACAGAGAATTAATTTATATATATATAATTGAAAAAAATGGAGAAGTATTTATGTAAATATCTTTATCTATATAATTAATTTTTATTGTTTTTGTTATTTGAGGTCACTTGGTTGTTTTTTTATAAATTAGAATTGAAATAATTTTAGATGCAGTGTTTTTATTTTTATGAATTATGAATAATTTGAAATAAAATTAATTTTATTTTATAATATATATTAAATATAAAATTAAATTATTTTATTTTAAATTTATATAGATTGTAAAATAAAATTAATATCAATATTAAAAATTGAAATATTATTTATTTGAAATTAAATTTTATTTAATGTGTAAACTATAAAGATAATTTTAACTTAACTAGAGCAAACAAACATCTCCTTTGAGTTTATCAAAAATAATATTGTTAAAAAGTCGAGTTCGAGTGAGTTTGTTCAACTTGAACTAGATGTTATCTAGCTCAATGTACTAGAGTTTATTTTGAAGTATTTTTTTTTTAAGATTTATATATTCATAAAATAAATATTTTATACTACATATAATATCTTAATTAATTAGATATCCCTTAAAATATTTTAGAACAATTTAAATATATATATCAAAATATAATTATCGAATTGATTATAGGTTGAGTCAATTTTATTTTGCGTACGATAATCAAACTTGTTCCCTATTTAAATCATGTTGAAGGTCTTTTCAATTTTTTTTTTTTTGAAAGGCTAGCTTTTTCAGTCAATTTTTTGTTTCACAAAAATTCCTATCTTTTAATCCAGTTCATTTAAAGGTAATTTTCATTAATATTGTTATGATATAATTATAAGATTAATTGATTAAGATGATCTCTCATTTTATTTTTCTTTTTCTTTTACATTAAAATAACTTATAATTTAGTCGTGGGTGATAACTGATAAACTTGCTTTTCATTGTAAAAGCAAAGTGAACCAGCATTCTACTCAAAATCAAAAAAATTCTACTTCATTCGACTAATCAGTTAATCTTCAGTCGAACCAACGAGCAGTCTCACCATATTGGTTATATCCTTTTTTGACAAGTCTCCTCGTATCGATTAATTATATTGAGTAGACATTTTTGACATCAAAATTGATATTTTCGTTACGAGCTATTACGTCGAGCAATGCAAAGGTAATTATTCACCAATATTGCATAACTACATCGATATTAAATGATTCAAATTCGATGAATACTTATATGATGATATCAACCAAAAACCTTCTTGTACCCGAATAACTTTATCCTGAATAACTCGAATACGGAGAGATCGATATTGCAAAGGAGCCGTTAGATCAAATTGCATCCGCTTAATTGTCACTGGATAGGTACCTCGTGTAAGGGTATTAATATGGATCAAAGATCGAAAATCGATCAAAAATTGAATCGATTTTAGTTCGAATTGAAATTGAGTCGATTTAAATGAGCCGACTAACGAGCCAAAAGTTCGGCTTGGTAACAATTTCGAGCCGATTTCAAGCCGGGTAAGCTCTGTTCGATCCAGCTTGAAATCAGCTCGAATTAAAATACATTTTATATTATGATACATATATATAATATATGTATAAAACCGAGCAGATCTCGAGTCGGATCGAGTCGAGCTTACCCGGCATGAGATCCGCTAAAAAAAAACTGAGATTTGATTCATTTTCGAGCCAGCTCGAAAATGAATCAAAATCAGCTCGAAGTCAATTGGAATCGACTCGAGCCGGCTCGAAGTCGAACCCAATCGAACTCGAGTCGATTGAAACGTAATCAATTCGATTTCGAGTCGAGCCAATAATTTCGAGCCAGTATTGACTCGGCTCAAAATCGGATCTGTAACAGCCCTAGCCTCGTGTATTGCATGGTCAAATCTGAGTGACAGGCCATCATTTTCTAGTTCTTATGGTTTTCTGGCCTCTGCACATCAATATCATGAAATGTTTCTTTAGAGCAAAAGTTAATGAAACTACCATTCTACTACACTACTCAACATGAAATATTATGCTACATTTAGAAAAATAGAAAGGCAATTACAAATTTGTTGTTAAAATTAAATTATTTTATTTATTTGATAGTTAAATTTTAATATTACATATTAGTTTTTAAAATTATATAAAAAAATTATAATTTTTATTATATACATATTATAATTTTATAACATAGAAGTATAATATTTATATAATTTTAATAACTCATAAATAATATTAAAAATTTGAATGTCAAATATATAAAATAATTAAATTTTAGTAACACATAATTAATTATCCTGAAAACAAGCTATCATGTTGAATTTTGGATCCCCAAGTTGCTCTAATTTCTAACAATGAGAGGTGCCTACATGATACTGACCTTATTTGGTTAGGAAAAAAAATCATAAATTCTTTCAAAAACACTCGATAAATTGGTCCTAATTTTTTAGTCCAATTTTTTAAAGTTAAAGAGTTTCTCTCGATAAATTAGTCCTAATTTTTTTAAAAAAATTTATTCTAATCCTTGATATTATAAAGATACTGTTCTTTTAAAATTTCACATTTTCTGATTATTTCTAATACAAAATATGAAATTTGATCATTTTTTAATTTATCTAAACTATTATTATTTTAAGAATTATTATATTTCTCGATCTTTACTATTCCATAAAAACTTAAGAAAAATTTAAAATTTAATTTCTCTTATTTTTTTTTTTCAAAAAAATTAAAAATAAAAATTATGAATATTAATATTTCAAAATTAATACCTATTTGCAATACTTTCTCGCCCTCAAGGGCCTGGATTTAGTTTACCATAAAAGAAAATATTACTATTCCCTGCCCGCATATTATTTGTGCATGATATAAAAAAAAAATTGCATGATATTTGTGCCACCTGCACGCATCTCAAGAACAAAACGATATTAGAAGATAAATATGGTGCCGACAATGAGTCAAAAGTCATCGAGTTTTAATTATGACAGAAATATGGTGCGATAATGAGTCAAAATTCGGCCGAAACTGCAGAAACTTTTCTCCCTCTAAAAAATAATATTCAATAATTATTATCCGTATATTCAATTTTAAATTTATAAAATTTAAATAATTTATAAAAAAAATAAAATTACCAATATTAAAACTAACAAAATTTTCAAAATTGAAGAAACCAATATTTTTTTTATCAAAACTAAAGTTTGAATATCTTGAATAAAACAAAAAAACTTCACCCACTTAAATTATTAATTGTCTTAATTTGCTATCCCTACACGTGATTAGCGTGCTGCGTGCCAAAACAGATAAGTGGTAGTTCAGCGATCGACTTCAGTCAGAATCAGGTTATACCTGGTTATTTAATTTTTGATTCATCCGAACCCATTCCAACGCTAGCTCGATTCATTTAACCGGCTGATCCGAGTTTCGTTCCTAAAAGATATATAAAATTATTAACTCGAGTCAACTTAAAATTGATCAAACTCGATATTTGTAACCTGAACCTACCCGTATGTATATGCAAGTAAAAAACTATATCAAGTTTCACCAAAAAAAAAATCAAAAAAACCATAACATAAAATAAAATATATGAGTTAAGCTGAAGTAAATATTTTTGAATTGGGATAATTATCCATATGCCACATAAAACTTCATGTATTACACCACACACACTTTCTTCACAATCCCTAGTGTAAATTTTGTGAAGAAAGTGTGTGTGATGTAATTTTAAAAAGTTTGTGTGGCATACAGGTAAATGCCCCTTTTGAATTTTGGTGAGCCTGCGTCATGTTTTGCCACCCCTACACATTTGGCTATCAGTAAGCCAAGTTAAGATGCATGACAAGATTATATTGGGGGAGTTCGATTTATTAATAATAATATTATAATATTATATTATATTATTTAAATAAATTAATCATTTAATTTGATAATATATTTTTATTTAGTGATATATTGCTCTCATCTCACCACTAAAATGATTTTTTTTTTTAGTTGGAATCCACTAAAACAAATTACTTTCATATATACTCACACAAATATATATAAATATATATATATATACTAACATAAATAATTGTTTAAGAGCAAGTTGAAATTAGGTCCTCGTCTAATAATTATTATACTTAAATTAAAATAAAATTACTATAAATATTTAAATAATACTAATAAAATATTTAAATTACATTATATTAAAAAAAAACATTTAGATTACATTCGACTTTAATTTTTTGATTTCGGAATATCAATACATCGAAAGTAATACTACAAATTTTTAATAAATGACCCAAATTTTAAATTAAAATAGAATTCTTATATGATAATAGTGTCACTTAAGCAAAAAAAAATTAATTTTCGTGTATGTAGCATCATTGATATATAAAAATTTTAATTGAATTAAAAGTTTGGAATTATTTCATGGGAGCTACAAAATATTGTTCATACATTAATGTCAAACATTGGTGCCATGAAAAATTTGTCTGCAAACGATTAACTCGTGCTTGAAATGTTGGCTGGCAACTGAACTTTCTACCGTTCTACGTATGATTCCTGACAGCCGCAGGTACATAATTTAAAATTTTTTTATAGTATTTATGAGATTAATATTAATATTTCACATAAGTTTTTTTATTTTTTAAAAATAAATTAGGATTACACCTCTCTCTCCGCTACGAGAAATTATTGCATCCGGATGGAGCACCATCTGGATGTCAATCAGAGGCCTCTATGTGTATTCGGATTCACCTGTATTGCATACGTGGTGATTTTTTATTGGTATTTGGATGGTGCTCCATTCAGATGTAATAATTTCTCCTTCGCCACCGCACGCACGGCTCTTGCCCATCTGCAGGTGACCGAGCTTGGCGGAAGCCACATGCAAGTGCTGCAAGTGCAACAGGAGGGGCTGTGTGCTTTCGAAGCCGTGCACAGCTTTCTCGTGTGTGCAGTGCTTGTGTGAGTCAGCCGGAACAACAGGCTCAGGTTCGGCAAAAAGTATGGGTGAGAAGTGCGATGATATTTTTGTTATTTTATATTTTAAAATTTAATTTTAAAATAATTTTTTAAATTATAAAAAAAATGATAAAATTTATAAAAATAATATAATTAAAATATTAATGTTCACCTCAAAAAATGTATTAAAATTTTTTAAAATTATAGATCTATCTGATATTATTTTTTAATTTCAAAAATCTGAATAATATTTATCCTTTCAAAATTTATGTTTAAAACTAAGCTCAAGTATATTTATTTGCAAAACTAATTTTAATAAATTTAAAATTATTAATGAATAATAATATTTTTTATTTAAAAATTACGTATAATATAAAATAAAATTAATTAACATATAAACTTGCATGATGACTGTTAAATTAATTAATTATTATTTTGATATATATAAGATATAAAATAAAATATTTATATGATATAAAAAATAATTAAGCTTTAATATTAATGCATGTAATATATTAAATTAAAATTAATCTTGCTATCTTCTAACCTAGCAAACATATGAATAAAGTTATTTAAATGAGCCATGCCATAAAGCTCAATAATGTAGCTTGTTCTCAAACCTAATAAGAACGACAACAACCAGGCATTTGACCAAATAGACGGGTTCATTATATAAATTTCTGTTTTCCTAACACTATCAAATAACAACTTAACATTTAACTCTAAATATATGTTATTTTTTATATTTTTTTATCATATTGTTAAGTTTTTTTTTTCTCTTTTTTATATGATAAGATTTAATAGCCAAATTTTCTACACTAAAATACCTATTATTCTACAATAAATATATATATATATATATATATATATATTCAAATCATCTGAATTAATCTAAAAAAAAAAATTTCATACAAATATTATATAGCAATATATATATCAAAATTATTTATGTTATATATACACTTTCAAGCTAACTCGAAACATATTTCGAGGAAACTTAAGCTAACTCAAAATTAGCTCAAAATATATTACGAGTTGATTCAAAGACCAAACAAGTTCCAAGCAATTTCCAAATTTTGTATAATTTTTCGTACCCAAAGTTCAATTTTTTACAGTTTTGATACTCTATTCAAAACAATTATTATAACTATATTATAATTGTGTTGTACAATACCACTATGATGCAAATTGTTTTCTTAAAATTAAGCATTATACAGTATAATTGTAACAAAAAACACACATTCATCCAATTAATTAGAAAAAACCAGCTAACCTTATTAAATACAAGACCACAATATATACTTTTGCCTCAAGAAACTAAAGCAGAAAAGTGCAAGAAAAGATCCCAAATTGAAAAGTTTTCAGTTATACTACATGTATCAAGAGCCACTCACTACATTATATGTCTTTTTTTCCTTACATCAAGCTGAGCTACCGTTTAGTGCAGACAAAAGATGCAGTATTTCCCTTTGAAGAGCAATGGTTCTGAAGCCAAGACGAGGGCTTTACCTGACCCGATAGTAGAGCAGATGCCCTACTGGCGCTGATTTTTCTCAGCTTCAACTGAAGATCCAAGACTTTGCTCCCCGATGCAGCAGAGAATGAAGGCTGGTGGCCAAAGATGGAGGAAGCTTTGATAGCTGCTCGTTTTTCCTTCCTGTTTCTTTCAAACTTGGAAGAGAACCTTGCGGCTGCTGCGCGTGCAGCGTCTTCTTCGGATGGAGGAAGAAGGCGAATACCAAGGCCCCTTTTCCTCGAAGCTTGCTCTTCTTCAGCGACTTTTCTCTTCTGACCCTATAAGAGAAGATATTCACAGTTGTCAACAGCAAAAGCCTCGCTGCAGTAATAAAGTCGGCTTAAGAAACCATTCCAGATTAATGTTACTGGTGGTGTTCAAGAGTAATTGCATGTAAGTCTCAGATAAAGTAGATTCCAAGTGTATTTTATCAACCCAGGTGACTGCCTGATGATCAAAATTCCTTGATGTATAGTGCTAAAAGGTCAATATTTTCCATCGAGCGATCTGGATGAAGCATCACTAGGAAGAGACCCATCTTATGTCTGGAGAAATATATGGGAAGCAAAACTGAGTATAGGCAAAGGTATCATTTGGTAAATAGGGGATGAGAAAAGGATAAAAATCTAGAAGATAAATGAATTCCTAGACAGTAGAACTCCAAGCCCTTCTCCTGGTTAATACCTTGGAAGCTGATACCACTAGGGATGTGCTGATCAACCAACATAACGGCTATTGGAATAACTTGTTGCTGGAGGCCATTTTCTTCCAAGAAGGACATTAATGCCATCCATAGCCTCCCATTGGGGGATCTCCAAACCCAAAACTATAAAATCAATCACTAGGGCAAGTATTCAGTTCGCAGCAGTTATAATTTTATCCAAGAACTCGCCTAACATAGATTTCTAGATTGATGGAATTAAGCCTAGGCTTCACCAGTCCCAACAAGTAAAGTGGAGAGTTATAGAAACAGGTTTGGGTGTTGTAGCTTCCGAGTAGAAACAGGCACTTTATGCAGCGTGTTGTGCGGAATTCCTTGCCAACCCTCTGCAGACTACAAGATCGTCGACCAAACATAGCCACATAGGTCATGTTGCCTGCTTGAAGTGTCTTTTAAAGGAAGAAATGGTCTCCTATGTGCTGAAGGAATGCGACTTTGCGCATTCTGTTTGGGCATCCGTGTAATTAGCCACAGACCTAGCTGAAGTTTGCTGCAGCTCGATGGAGAACTGGATCAGCACATTACTGGAAACTACCGATAGGCCCAAGCCCGAATTGAGTGCTATCACTATGAGGGCTATTTGGAGTGAAAGAAACAACAAGCCAAGGGGAGGACAAGGCTAATCACCGGAGGACACAAGCTTCTTCACCGCCAACTATCTCGAGGAGTTTGAAGCAGCACAAAAAATGGAAATCCCCTTAAGAAGGTCCAAAAGGATTGGCTCCCACCTCGACACCCTACTGTTAAATTGAATTTTGATGTGGCCATGGACAAAGAGGGAAACAGGATGGGAGTTGGAATGGTTGCCAGGGACTAGGGACAAAATTCCAAGCTCCCTTGAACAAACAATAGCAAAATGCTTGGCGGCCAAGCAAGTAGTCATGTTCGCCGACAAGTTGAAAGAAGAAGATATATAGACAGAGAGCGACTTTTTGGAAGCTATCAGACTACTCTGGGACACAAGAGAGGACCTCTCCATCATAGGCCCCGAATTGAATTTAATAAGAGAACACTTGAAGTCATTTACCAACAGCATTATCACTCACATTTGATAGGAAGGCAACAGAGCAACACACATATCAGCCTGATATGTGCTTCACTGCTTCACATGGAAACTCAATAGTTTGGGTCAAGGAGGTACTGAGCCTCATCCATGATGTTATTAGAGAAAAAATACTCATATGTAAGATGAATTTATGATCTGATCTTCTTAACTTTGAGATTATGATGTATCTTTCGTGGATAATAAAAATAAAAAAACTTTAATCACTACCTTAGATCGGTTTCTGTTTGAATTGGATCCCAAGAGATGGAAATCATGAGTTAAGAGTATGCACTTAATCTTCTTGATATTATATGGGATATGAAGAGAATAGTCACTCCACAATAAATTGAAAGAGAAAAGCAGTAAGTCAGTGACTCAAGGAATGCAATACTCATTTAAGGTCGATGAGATCAAACGAATAAACCTAAAAGGGAACATGGTTATGTAGCATGTCTTTGAAAAAGACGATGAAAACACCTTTTTTGATCAGTGTATCTCAGCACAAACACCTCCTAAGTTCCTCGACTTCGTTACCAACTCAGGGACAAACAAATCTCATAGCAAGCTTCAAAATAGATAGAAGAAAACCCTCATGTTCATAGGTCACATTGAAAAGAAACAAAAGTAGTACAGAAATTGACGCCAGATTAATATTATAACGTGAACCATGGGCATGATTGAAACTATATCAAGACCTCAGTAACTCAACTGAATCAAATTCAAAATTCAACAGACCACATACAACAGGATTCCAAGTTCAGGACTAGGAATATCAATTAAGAAATTAAGAATAAAAAATAATCTCCTAATAAAAAAAACATATATATTCTGTTACTTACAATACATTAGTCATGTAGACTGAGAAAAAGCAACAATATGAGTCATGAATGAGGGTGGAAATTGCAAAAGTGTCTTACCCTTAACTGAGCCCGAAGCGCTCTATTCAGAATGTAATCATCAGAGTGCCGACTATCGGAAACTTTCTGAAGACAGTCTAACCATGGTTCAGCTTTTTTCTTCTTCTGCAAGTCTTCTTCTTGGTGCTCAAGCCGGTAGAAAGGATCAGAAAGTTTTCCTCTTTCTGCAAAATGTTCACTATATGAGAAACTTCACATAGCCTGTAATTAAGCTAAGCTCAAAAGAAGTAAACCTACCTTCATCTGCAGGAAGAGCAAAGGTTTCTGCATCTTCAATATCGAATTCCTCAGTCTTGCGCTGGGCTCCACTGATAATCACATACTCGCAATTCTTAGGGTCTGTATGTATGACTATCTCATGTTTGCAGCATGCTGACTTCATTGTGAAGCTCCATATCTTCAAAAAATATCAACATTGTTAGAATATATGGGGCTTCAAACAAATACAGAGCAATAAGCCATCCTAAGAGTGAGATTGCCATTCCGAAATATCAAAGAAATTTAAAATAAAAATTGAGATCTTTTTTATTTATCTTAGTAAATATAAGTCAATAAATTCAACATCATTAAAAAGAATGTCAACTAGAAAACTTGGGTGCATTAATTGAAGTAAAAGTTAAGAAAAGTCTCATGCTCCACAGCTGTAAACTTAGGGCTAAATAAAGTACAGTCAACCAAAATGCTGAAGGCAAACATGAAAACTGTCCAGAGGATTCACGCAACGAAAATTTTTGAAGCCAATAACTTATTACTTCAGAGATATGCATTAGCCTAAATCAGTTATAGTGCTTAACTAATAAGAAAAACGCTAATTCTATTGAGCAATTCCATCAACTTAAGATATCAACATGAACTACATCTTATTTATGGATCATACAGAGTATATCTATGATTCAGCAAGCAAGGAACAGGCACTTATAGAAAAGGCACTATGAAAATAAGGAGTTCTAGATCGAAAACGCCCATGCATGTATATATATATATATTATTTATATATATTATATTTATATTTATATATCAAAAGCATGCAACATAAAATGTGTTTATGTAAGACTATTTTTATGAATAGGCCTGTAATTAGAAGCTGATTGAATTGTTCAGATAAGAAGAAGAAATTTTCAATAGAAAAGAAGAGAAGACCTTTCTTAAGATACTTTAAATGCCTGTNAATCAATAATTTTAAATTATATGATAAAAATTTAAATATTATTCTAAAGTCACTCATATTTTATTTGATTTTAAATTAATTTATTTTTTAATTTAAACTTAATTTATTCATAATTAAATTAATATAATTAAAATAAGCATTTATTTTTATATTTATTGTTATAAATAAATTAAAATATATCATAATTATATAAATTTAATTAAATTTATTTTAATATATAAATAAATTTATTATATTTTAATATTTTAGAGGGAGAGAGGAGAGAAAGAGAGGGGCTAGTAGTGAGAGTGGAGAGGGATGTAAGAGGAAAAAAAGGAAAGAAAAAATAATTTAAATGTAATTATTAAAATTAAAAATAATATTTAAACAATTTTAAAATTCAGCAGCTTGCTCCTGCTTTAATAATATAGTATAGTATTGTCCCATGCAAAATTTACATAATTTTTTTTCATAATTATTTTTTAAAAAAATTAATTATACTAAAAATAATAAATA
>JAEMOT010003854.1:263997-278471 GCA_019297695.1 Apostasia ramifera | reverse complement strand
ACTAATTTTTATATTTAAATATTTAATTAATTCAAAAAAATATAATATTATTTTCTTATTTTATTTTTAATAAATTTAATATTATTTTAAATTTAATTATGAAAAATACTTAAAAATAACTATTTTTATTGTAAATGAATTAATCCGAAAATCCGAGTTACAAATTGATTCGATTTCCGACCCGAGAGAATATGAATTAATTATGACCCAATCCGATATATATGAATTTAAATCCGAGTCGTAGTCAACCTGACCCGAACCGGAACCCGATCCATTGACAGGCCTAGGGGGCGGAGAGAGAGAGAGAGAGGGGGGGAGGCGGTGGGCAGCAGGAGAGAGAAAGCTGAGAGCAATTTATTTTAATAAAAATAAAAAATAAAAAAAAAAAAAGTAAAATTAAAATTTTTAAATTTTTAATAAAGACAAAATTGAAGAACCACAATTTCAGCAGCTTGATACTATCGTTAAGGCCCTGTTTGGCAATAGGTTAAAAATCATGGCTAAAATTACCCATGATTAAAATCTTAAATTTATTTTAAAAAAAACTTAAAAAATTATTTTATATCTCATCTCACACAAATTTCAACATTAAACAATCACTTTATTTCACATCCAACACAATTCTCAATAAATCAATTAATTTTATTTCACATCATACACAATTTTTAATATAACCAACTTACTTTATTTCACATCATACACATTTTTCAAAAATCACTAAAAATTTCAACCAAATCTTTTTTTTTTCTTATTACCAAACAGAACCTAATAATGTAATATAAGATAGATAAGATACTCAAATCTATAAATAAATTTTCATCACTCTAACCTGTCTCCTGAACTGTGCAATAAAATTGCGTAAACAGTGATTCAAAATTTCACATAACAAATCACAAAAAAAAAAAAAATCACTTATCAGACTAAAGAATAAATCACTGAACTATAAAGTAGCATGCCTAATATAGTTGATCTCTCGAAGAATGAACATGACCTAACAAAAACCCCCACCGCACCCCCACCTAATCTCAAGTTTGTCACAAATTCGGTAGCATTTACATAAAATTTCTGCATCTTCAATGTCAACCTCTTTAGTCGAGCTCCTCTAACAAGCACAGAGAACTTTTCCCATGCTCGCCGCATGCCAGCATCACAGTGAAGCTCCATATCTACAACAAAAGATTGAAACTTAATAAAAAATTATAAGGGCCAACAAACAAATAAAGAGCCGTAAGCCTTCCTAAAATGTAAAATACAAATTATATATTTTTATTATGTGTAGTAGTATGTAAAGTTCATAACTCAAAATCATTAAAGAGAATGTCTACAAAAAAACTAAGGTTTACGATTTACATTAAGAATCAAAAGAAGTTTTTGCATGCTCCAAAGCTGAAGGCTTATACAACAACAACAAACAACAACAACAACCAAGCCTTAATCCCACTAGGTGGGGTCGGTTACATGAATCCTTTATTTCCATTGCGCTCTATCAGTTACCAAATTCTTATCTAAGTTTAAGTAACTAAGATCACTCCTTATAGTTTCTTGTCATGTCTTATTTGGTCTCCCTCTTCCTCTTTGTACAGGGGCCCAATAACTCAATTTTTCTAATTGGAGCTTCAATCGGCCTACGATTTAGATGTCCAAACCATCTAAGCCGACTTTCTCTAAGTTTATCCTCAATTGGTGTAACACCAACTTTCTTTCGGATATACTCATTTCTATCCTTTCGTGTATATCCATACATACACCTTAACATCCTCATTTCTGCAAAAAGCTGAAGACTTATACCTAAATAAAATTTAGTAGTTCAAGCACCATGCGAGGGCAAAAACAAAAACTGTGTTCATGGGTATGAGTTCACCTAAAGCAATTAAAAGAGTTCAACAACCCTGAAATCTCACTTAGTTCATGGATCAAATTGAGACAATTGAGGCATATAAATTGAGGAAAAGCTTAGGCAGAATTGTTAAAGCTTAGAACGATAGAAACTCTAATAAAAAGAATTAGGTTATTGAATTTTGCCCATGCAAAAAGAAAGAGGAAAACTAAAAAGACGTAATAAGAAACCACAAAAAATGACTTTGCATATTTGGAGCTGAATGAGACGACGTTATTTGATAGAGTGCAATAGAAATAAAGAACTAGGATTAAAGCTTGGTGCTGGTGTTGGTGGTTGTATTTATTTCACAGCTAACAGAATTATTTTATATAAAAACTCAATTTTATTTCACGTTATACGCAAATTCCAACAATAAAACCTACTTTATTTTACATATAGTTTCACATTCTAAATAAATCTTAATACTAAAATAACTTTATTTTATATCATACACATATAATAATATATTTTCTCTCTTAAGCTGAAAAATAACCCTTCAACTATAGTGCCATAGTAGTATCCTGGCTAACTGAGCAATTTCATCAATTTAAAATATCAGTACTTAAAGAAAAGTCATTATAAAAATAAAGAGTTTTAGATCAAAAAACTTATAAATATAAAATTATTCCATATAAAAACCTTTTTTTTATTTGACTGCATTTTTATGAGTAGTCTTGCAATTCCAAATTATTAAATTATAAAGATAAATAGAAAAATTTATAATAAAAAAAAGAAGACCTTTCTTTAGGGACTTCAGGTGAACGTAAATTCGTTGGAGAGGTTGACCTTTAATAAATAAGGGGACAACCTTGATAATGTGAGCCGAAAGTACTGCCAAAGCTTGCAAGCAACAATGATGTGAGCGCAAGAGAGTTTCTGAGAACAGGATACCGAGTTTCTAAACCTCACAATTTAGTGTTATTGTTCATATATTGCATGGTGACTACTTGAATACATTCTCTCCAATAGTTGCCTCAGTTTGTTTATTTTTTACTCTAGTTGTCGTTTTTCGTTGGCATTTCCATCAGCTAGATATCAAGAATCTTTTCTACATGGTGACTTGGAGGAAGAAATATACATGGAATAACCTTCAAAGTTCATTGCTTAGGGGGAGTCAAGACTAGTTTGTAAGCTAAAAAAATCTCTATATGATTTGAAATAGTCTCCCAGATCATGGTTTGGAAAATCCAGTAATACTTTACTGAAGTTTAGCATAATTAGAAGCGTGTCAGACGATTCCATATTTTACATAACCTCAGAGACTAACAAACGGATCCTATTGATTGTATATGATGATGATATCATAACAACCGGTGATGATCATGATGAGATATATTAGCTAAAGGAATATCTACAACGAAAATTGCAAACCAAGGATTTGGGATAGCTAAGGTACTTCTTTCTCATTGAAGTAGTAAGATTATAGGGAGATATCTTTATCGCCAAAAGAAAATGTCTTAGATATGTTAGAGGAAGCTAACTTATCAGGTACAAAACTAGTTGATGCCCTAATGAATACAAATGTCAGACTTGTACTAGAAGGAGAGTCCATTCTAGATTCTAATTGATACTACAGGTTAGTAGGAAAATTATACTAGCCATTGGGATGCCACTTGAGGATACTCATTATCTTAACAGAGCTCTAAAAAAAGATCTTTTGTACCAAGATCAAGATAATCTACTAACAAGTCATACAAAAGCTGATTGGGCAGGACCTCTGTTTAAGAAATGCTCTACTTCTAGCTATTGTATACTACTTAGTGGCAACTTAATCACCCGAAAGAGCAAGAAACAAAATATAATCGCACTGTCCAATGCTGAAGCAGAGTATAGGGAAATAGATCTAGCTGCTTGTAAACTTGTATGACTCAAACAATTGATGGAGTTAGGCTTGGCTCGTACAGAACTATATAGTTGTATTGCAATAATTAAATAGTCACGCATATTGCTTCCAACTCAGTGTCCCATGAAAAACGAAACTTATTAAAATTTATTGTCACTTTATTAGAGAAAATTGCAATCCAAGGAGATTAGAATAATATATATTAGTTCCAATGATCTGTTAAGACAATCTTTGAAAGGCCTTAGACCGAGTTATATTTGTAACAAACTGGGATTATATGATATATATTCTCCATCATGGGAGGTGTTAAGTTGTTGAATATAATTATACATTAAGCTTGAGGGAACTAATGTAAACGCATATACAAAAATCTTAATAAAAATAAAGAGAAAGAGGGCTACTCATTGGAGTGATTTTTCCATCAACAAACAGTAGAGATTAATGTCATACCACAAACCTCCTAATTCATAATTTAAGATAATATAATTCAAGTGATGCAACAGTACTATGGAAAGATATACGGAACATTTATCAGTATATGAGGGAACTATAAAGCTACTGCTGCAGTAGGATTAATGTCGTATTTTGGGAATCATGTGGCTTAATGCTGCACACAAAACAGGCATAACAAGTTATAATTCAACAAATATAGAGTAAGAAGCTTCGTTCCTCAAGTGATTACCTTCATAACGAGGATTCCTTAATCGATCTTTCATGCTCTCTCCATTAAAGCATGCTGACAGTGAAATTTGTTCAATGAACCCAATCTACACATCATAATAAGGTTGATCAGCTATTGAAATAAGTAGACAAGTGAATATTTTAACAGCAAAAACAGTTACATATTTAGCGATGATGGCTACATTCAACTAAAGAAATAGTTTCATATCAGAAAAGGGTAAAGGTAGACCAAAGATGAGAGATGAAATGGAGGTAAAATATCCTTCAACATCATATCATTATTAAATGGAGTTAAACTATAATTAGAATTATACTTATTTCTATACAAATTTTTTTGCACCATATATTAATTATGAGAGACATGAAAACTTCTTGTTGTAATTAAATTCTTATAAAATATCCTGTAAATTTATTTCCCACATGATTAAGAAATACAACCAAATATATCAATCATCCATATATTCCACATAATGAGTAATGCGCATGTCATTCTTCATTGCTTCTTTTAACATACGGAATCTGTAATCTCATCACTTTACAATAGTCATGTAAACAGTAATTCTAAATCTCACTATTAGGGCCAGAATAAAGTCAAATTGTGGTGATTGCAGCACTATGAAGTATCATTTCCACACAATTAAGACTAAGATGAATGAGAATGAACAAATAAAAACCAACATGAGCATGGAGCTTGACACTGAAAAATTCCAATCAATCCTACTTCAATAAAATAAAAAAGCTTTAGGAAGATGATTAAGAACTTCAGCTTTTAGTCCGCTATATCCTCCAATTCCTTCTTGAGCCTGTTCAAAGCAGCTTTAGCAGCCCGATTTTGTGCTATCTCCTTCTTATAACTGTAAGAGGCAATGCCGTACAGCTCATTATCAACCAAAACCTTGACTGTTGTGTTCTC
Organism: Apostasia ramifera; assembly: GCA_019297695.1. NCBI lineage: Eukaryota > Viridiplantae > Streptophyta > Magnoliopsida > Asparagales > Orchidaceae > Apostasia > Apostasia ramifera. Next base: position 273,155 of record JAEMOT010003854.1, on the reverse strand, counting down.
TTCCCATTTATTTTTAACAAATTTCAGCTCTCTTTTCATCTTTTGGCATAGTTCATGGAGCTCACTGACAGGGTGTCTTCCTAATGTATTTTCATTGATAAGTGGATCTGCTAACCTTACAAAAACCTGCAGAGCTGAAGTCACATGTGAGAAACAGTGAAAGTTGATTTGCTTGAGTGTTAAGGAAGCAAAAATATTCTATCAAAAAATAAAAGGATGTAAAATTATTGTGTACAGCATGTGTACCTTCCATGCGGTCTCCAAAGAACTAGAGCTATCCATGAAAATGGCTCCAATGACTGACTCAATAATGTCTGCAAGTGGTTTTGGTGGATCGAGAAGTCCATTCGAATGATAAGGATGCTCATTTATACCATCAATGAATTCTTCAATCTCAAGTAATTAACAATAAGGGTGTTAATTATACGTAAGAGAAGGAAAATGAATACAAAACAATCAAGTGTCATGATAATAAATGGCTAAAATTATTTTTTGTTATCCCAATTTATAGAAATAACTTAAACATAAGTTAAGCTTACACGCAAGATATCCAGAAGACGACTTCAAAGGTTATTTGGAAATAGCTTGAACATTAGTAAGTCAAGCTGTTAAACCTAGGGCTGTTATCGACTCAACTCGAAATCAAAAATTTCGAGCTCGGCTCGGCTCGAAATCGGTCCGAAATCGAAATGGGATATGATTCGAGCTGGCTCGGCTCGAAATGACTCGATTTCGAGTCGGCTCGAATCATGATTCGAATCAGCTCGGAATTGTAAAAAAAATGTTGAAATGTTATGTATTTAAGAAGATTTGATCCCTAGACTTGAGGAAAATAAATCTTAAATCTCCTCTACTCTACCACTAAACCACTAACTAAATTATATAAAATAACAATTTATTTATGTATATATTTATATAATATATCAATATTATTTATGCTATATATATAATTTCGAGCCAAATCGAATCATGTTTCGAGCGAGCTAGGGCCAATTCGAAATTGGCTCGAAATGAACTTCGAGCCAAAATCCTTAGCTCATGATTCGATTCAAAATTTTCGAACCGATTTCGAGTCGATTCAAAAATCGAACGAGTTCCGAGCGAGTTTCGAGTTTCGGATATTTTTAACACCCTTAGTTAAACCTAAGCTGCATAGGAGATGACTTCACTTAAGCTACTTAGTAAGGTCTTTAAGCTGCTGAAATCCACTACTGTGTAAAACTCAGCTTTAAAAAGTTAAGCTCTTTAAGTTCAAAAGACATTTAGTAATCCATGATCATCTAAAATTTCACATACTCTTTGAGCAGCTTAAATGTGTCTTGCCATGCATAGCCTGACTAAGGAGCTTAGTGCTCTTTAAGTTGCTTAAGTCTAATCCATGAGGCTTAAAATTAAAAAGTTAAACTGCCTAAATATGAAATAGTTTCCAACAACATACTCTTCCCTCAAGAGTTAAAATTCTAGTTAAAAATTTCAAGCAGCATAACTCAGCAACAAATCCAACTTAATTCTTTAAACAAAAAAGATAAAGAAAGAGATTTTACGGTCAATAATAAGTAATGAAGTACCTGCCTGTCGAGTTGAGGAGCCTTGTGCCGGAGATATAGATGCAAGCTACTGGTCAAGGCGATGCGAGCAAGCCTCTCGGTGTCGATATTGGCAGCACGGAGCAGAGTTAACCGTCCGGGAAGCAGATCTGGGTAGGAGCTGAAGACTTCTCTCGCCATGACACAACTAAGAACGGCATCGCCGACGAACTCTAGCCGCTCGTAAGATGGACCTAATGGCTTCGGGGGATAGTAGGATCCATGGGTTAGGGCTTCCTCCAGCAACCGCTTATTCATGAACTCATACCCCAAAATCCGCTCCACCTCTCTTACTTCTCCTTCCTCCATGGGTGGCAGGACCAGTGGCGCCTCTCCGAACTGGTCGTCTTCCATCCCAGCCTTCACCACCATCTCCACTCGCCGCAGCAAAATTTAGAAAACGAAGAAAAGGGGGAACAAAAATTTGAAGTTTCACTGTGGGTGGGGTTAAAGAACTGGAAAATTAGGGTTTGTTTAGAGGAAGATGAGGCTTCTGAATTCGTCTCTGAAAATGACGACCACCTCCGCGACCTGTCAATGCAGTCGTCGGCTGGTATGCATCGGCGGGTTTTTTGACCACTTTGAAAGTCAAAATTTATTTATTTTTACAATTCAAATTTATTAGGGGAATTGTAACGTTGTATTAAATTCTTATTATTTTATATATATTTAATATTTTAATTTTTTATATTATATATATATATACGTTCACCACAAAACTTATATAAAAATTTTAAATACTATTACAAAATTATAAGTAAAATTAATTTAGTATCTAAATAAAATATTTTATTAATATATCTACACATTTACCTATTATAATATATATAATATTTTATAATATATATAATTTGATATATATAAATATTATTATATTATCTTCCTCTCCATTTTCTTTTTTTGACAATGCAGCACTACCACAGCGAGTTGGAGGATATCGTCTGCAAAAATTAGGTTGTGAGTCACTATCGGTGGCTTTTCTGTGACCACAACTTTCTTGTAATACCACTTATAATGCATAGCACATTAAAAATTTTCAGGCCACGGTAAGTTTGTGACTTGCCCACAGTATTTCGATTGGCCTCTAGGAAAAAGACAAATTAAATTTGAAAAAGAATGACGAGCGAAAGACGATAAATATTTATGAACTATCTTAAATAATAAAGATAAGATTAAAAATAATTGAAGAAGATAATAGTAAAATAACTTTAAGGTTATATTATATAAATCACATTTGGAGTGCTATGGTGTGTTCGCAACTTTCATATTGATGCAAGTTTCTTAAATTATTTGATTTCTAACTGAGTTTAAGTAAATTGATACGTTCACATTCAAGTATATGTCAATGTAATATAAATATTAATAATTTTTATGGTAAATATTAATATTATTTAAATGTCAACATAATATAAATATTTATGTATTTATAAATTACTATTTATTTAATGCATTGTAATTTATATTATGAATTTAAATAAAATGATTATTAAAGTTTATGAACTTAAAAATAATTTACCTTTAAAATAATTATTTATATTTTCTTTTTTAACCTCATTGACACATTAAAAAACTAATAAATAATTCATGATCAATCCAAGGTGGAGAAGCATTATTATTTTGTTCAAATAAAAAAATGGCATGCAAATACCACCCAATGAAAAATTATTTTGAGACTCATGAACTCAAATAAAGAATTTAAAAAAAAAAATAAACCTAAAAATATTTGGCATAAATAATATTTTGGAAAATTTACAATCTATAATTCCAAAAAAAAAAATTTAACAGAAAACACCCTCTAAATCAAATATTTACAAATATACCCCTTAAGCCTAATATTTACGAATAATATCTCCAAACAAAAATTAAAGTAAAAAATACTGCATGTAAAATTATATACAAAATAGGCTATAATGAAAATATTATTTATAAATTCACATTTAAAATATTAAATATCATCTGTAAATATGAACGAACTCAGGGGATGTCAATTGTAAATATTTAACTTAAAGAGTGTCGCATGTAAAAAAAATTCTTTGGAGGTAACAAAAATAAATTTTTCTAACGTTTAGCATGTTTTGTAACCAAAGTGCTCAACTGACAAACAATATAAAAAGAAGCACAACTGCACATGAGCTGGAACACAAAAACTGCATAACCAACAGAAGCCTAAATCCAACTAAATCAACAATAAAAGCATGAAAAACTGATACAGATAAAGCAAAAACAGTAAATCCAATCAGATTATCTCCATTTTGGAACTGTTGCTCTTCCGGAGGTCAAAATTTGCAGAGATTCTGAAACATTTCTCGTTGATGGCTTCCTTTAGGAGAAGGCTGTTGGCAAGGGAAAACTATCTCCAGAACTTGAATTATCTCATCTTTCTCTGCTGATTTTGCTAGAAAAGAGTAATACATCCAGTAGGGTCTACCTCTCTTCAATGCAGAACTGAACACATTTCACAATATCCATTTCATATCCAAAAATTAAAACCATTGTTAGGTTTGAAGTCCCCATCTAATGGAATGCTTCATCTGCATTATTTGTGTTAGAGAGCTACACAGAAAAACAAAACACTATATGCAACAAAGCACGATGAAGCTGACAGTAGCAAAGCGCGAAAGCTTCAGCCTTATATAAAGTTTGAGGTTAAGCCTCAACTTTCAGAGAAATTGATGGTTCCAGACTGCGATCCATTTCATAAGTTCAAAGCTCAATGGCACACGGATGCATGTAATAGAAAGTGGAATGGTGATGTTTCGTGCAGTCTGAACCCAATAATTTTTCCAACTTTCACAGCAACTAGTTAAGTTTTATTGAATTTTTAGGTTTATAACGCAATAACATAAAACTATTCTCGAGCCATAACCTATAACAACAACAACAACAACCACGCCTTAATCCCACTAGGTGGGGTCGGCTACATGAATCCTTTGTTTTCATTACGCTCTATCAGTTACCAAATTCTTATCTAAGTTTAAGTAACTAAGATCACTCCTTATAGTTTCTTGCCATGTCTTCTTTGGTCTCCCTCTTCCTCTTTGTACATGGGCAAAATCCAATAACTCAATTTTTCTAACTGGAGCTTCAATTGGCCTACGATTTAGATGTCCAAACCATCAAAGCCGACTTTCTCTAAGTTTATCCTCAATTGGTGCAACACCAACTTTCTTTCGGATATACTCATTTCTCATTCTATCCTTTCGTAAACATTATCACAAAATCAACATTATCAAAGCTAGAGAAATCAGATTTAAGACATAGAAGTCCGCAAATTTTACGAATCATGAGTTACAAAATAAAAATAAAAAGCCTATGATGCAGTGAACTCTTATTGCATACACAGCTAAGTTTGTGGATAAGAGGGTATGTAAGAACAACAATATTCTCAGGCCATAACCTATAAGATCGGACTTTAGGAAGTGTTACAGTAGATTTAACATATTTAATCATTTTGAAAAAAGTTCAAGCAAAGAATAACAAATTGAAATCATTAGAAATAATTCCTAGTTAAGGCTTTAAGTTGGGCTTCAACTAAGGCACAACCATGGCTAATACTAGTACCAAACAATGATAAACAGGTGGGTTAAGGCAAATTACCCACAGAAAAGCAATAATCCTCATTGCAACAATATTGGGATGCCAAATCCTTCCAATAGCCTCCACCTCCATTTGGAACTCCTTAAATCTCCGCAAACCTACTTCCCCAAGTCTTCAACAGAGAAGGTATGCCCATCTTCTAGAACAACTTTGTAAGCAATTCCAACTCCAATCTTTCCCAGATCAAACGCAGATGCTTTCAGGAGTTCATCTAAACTTGCTTATTCAATTATATCAGCACTAACTGCTACACATTATCCAACAATCTTTCCATTTCATACCCTTTTAACCCTTACCAAACTGAATTTCATGCTGTTTCCTCCACATCAGTGAGAACGATTGTAGTTGCTATGCATCTCAGTCCTCTACTCTTATCTTCTGTAGATTCTTCAAGGTAGTCGGTTATTACGAAAGTAGAGATGAAGCCTTTTCAGAAAAACCAAAAAGGAAAGCATGTTGAACTTCCTGAAGGTAAGACTCCGATCAAGTGAAAGTGGATATACAAGATGGAAGAAGGCATACCAAGTGTTGAGGATGCCAGATACAAGGCTAAACTGGTAGTAGAGGACTACAACTAGATTTCAAGCATTGACTTGGACATGTTTCCTTCACATGTGGTTTTTTATCATACTTGGGTTGGAATCCTAGAAGGATATGCAATTTCAATAGCTTGATGCAAAGAAAACGTTTTTGTATGGAGATCATGGAGATGAGATTTTTATGTAACAAATAGAAAGTTTCGAGGTGGCAGGTATAGCGAACTTGGTATGCCAATTGAAGGTGTCATATAGCTTAAGGAACATACTCGATGATGGTACAAGAGTTTAGACTCATTTAAGCTCAAAAAAAATTTTCAAGATGTGATTCGATAGTTGTGCATATCATAAGAAGCAGTAGGATGGTTCTTTCAATTATCACCATTGATGATATGTCGAAAGACTCAACTTTTTTTTGAAATTTAAAGTTTCAAGAGTCTTCTGAGGAGTTTGACCTGAAAATATTTAGATGCAGTTAAGGAGACACTCAGTGTGGTTTCTTGTCACAGAAGGCCTACATTTCGAAGGCTCATGAAAGATTCAGATGATGGCAGTGGATAACAAACTCTAACAATATTTCACATAAATAAGAGATAATAATAGCTCCACGACAACTAATCGTTCCATATTCTTATAGAACAATAACCTTGATACAATTGGCAATAGCACTTTTATTCACAAAGTTTTTGATGAAGAACTATATGAAAAAACTTGATGAAAATACAATTTCAACAATTGCAAATTGCCATCATTTTTAGAGTTGAATGCAAAAGCCTTAACTTTCTCAAACCAAAACACAATTCTGTAACTCTTTTGTGTATATGAAATTTTCATTTTTCTTACTGTCAGGGAGGCGTCTTTGGTCCTGCCACCCATGTCAGGAGGAGAAGTGAGAAAGGTGGAGCGCATTTCTGAGTATTAGTTCATAAAAAAGCAACTACTAAAAGAATCCCTAACCCATAGTTCCAACTATCCTGGGCCCCTCCAACGAGTGACTTGGGTTTGTAAGTGACGTCGTTCTTAGTTCTCACGATGAAAAAAGCATTCTGCTCCTACTCAAATCTGCTTCCAAAATGGCTACCTATGCCTCGTGTTGCCAATATGGCATCGGGATGCTTACGAGCATCACCTTGGCTAGCGGCTAGCACATATATATCCAACACAACGTTCAAAATCTCGACAGATGCCATATACTTAAGGTAGAACCTCTTTCTTTATCCTTTTGTTTAAAGAATTAAATTTGGTTATCCGCCAAGTTGAGTTCATCTATCTTTTTGCTTTAGGATGTTATATTATCAAATGTCTTTTTGGACTTAAACAGACTAACTTTTTAATGTTATCTTACACATTGGATTTAAGAAGCTTAAAGAGCTTTAAGCTGCTTAAATTCAAACCATCTCCTAAATAGCGTAGGTGTGAGCAACATAACTTATATTTAATCTATTTACAAATTAAAGTCATGTCCTGGACAACATATGTGTAAGCTCGGCTTATGGTTAAGCTATTTCCAAACACAGCTCCAGAGAGTTAACCTCTAATATACAGAACTAAATTATATATTTCAAATCAAGTATGTATCCAGTTGATCATAACTAAAATATTTTCGAGTTAATTTGTGAAACATAATATGTTGAATCAAAGTACTATTGCTAGTCCTACAAGTATTGACAAAACCAGAAAATTTAGATCAACTAAACTCCTAAATTTATAGTTCTTAATAAGTATGAATCAAGTCAGTGAAAACCATTAAGTTATGAGTCAATTTTCTAGTGAATATTTAAGTCGTATCTAGTGAAGAAAACAGATATTAATTTTACATGAGTAAGCATTATACATGTATCAGGTCCATTTTCAATTAAACAATTCAAATTTTGAGTGAGCTGTCATTCAATTGACAAGTAGACGTGATTTGGAACAGACTGGATGTTTGATTTCATGTTCTGAGCAAAATTGCCAGTCCTGCATGAGAATAGTAGCAGACCAGCCAATAAAGTATACTTCACAAAGCAAATTGGATTACCATCACCAAAATCAACCAAACTATCCCAACTAATCAGATCATCTTTAACAATGCTCTTCACCAAATTGCATATTCAACTATACGTATATGGATCAACATATCAGGTTTCGCAAATTAACTCGAATTAATTCACACATCAACTCAATCTTTTCAGTATTATTAACTAGATTCAAATTCGATGTGAAACACAAAATCCGACTCTCTAGTTGTGTTTGGAAATAGATTAACCATAAATTAAACTGCATTTAAGCTAAGTTGTCAAGGAGATAACTTGGACCTACTTTAAAAAACTCAGCTCTTTAAGTCCAAAAATACAATTGATATTTATTATTCTTAAGTAACAAAAATTTCATTTATACTTTAAGTAGTTCAATTGTTTCTCCTCAAATGCAACCTAAAACACAACCTACTACTTAAGTTCAATCTTCAAGTCATAATGTTAAAACGTTAAATTGCTTAAGTTCTAAAAATGATTGAGCAACAGTGTTTGGAAACAGCTAAAAGAAATTTATAAGTATAAGCTATTTGAAGCAGCTTAAACTTTTAATTCATCTCGATGATGTTATACATTTCAAAATTTCAAGCATCTTAAAGGGTTCTAGGCCACTTAAAAATTCAAACCCGCTTAAACACCCCAGTGCCAGTGCCGTTTGGGTGTGCTTTAAGCTAAAGCGGCTTACATTTAAGTTTAACCAGTATACCAGTGCATATTTTTCCTTGAGTAGCTAAAGTTCAAGCTAAACACTTTAAAAAATTGAATTTTTGTAGCAAAAGGACAGCTGAACTCAATTTAGCGGCAAGTTTAATTTAATTTTTAAACAAAAGGATAAAGAAATAGATTTTACAGCCAATAATAAAAGATAAAGTATGTGCACCACGAGTTGAGGAGCATTGTGCCGGATATATAGCTGCAGAAGTGACTGAGGCGCTGTTGGTGTCGATATTGGAGCGCGAAGCAGAGTTAGCAGTCAGATCTAGGTAGCAGCAGAACACTTCTCTTCCCATGGGACATAGGAGAACAGCAACACCAACGACCGGTAATAGCCGCTGAGAAGAGGGCTAGATCTAGATCTCTCTGTGGGTTAGAACTTAGAACTTCCTCCAGCAATCGATTTTGATTTTTCAGAAACTCATACCTAAAATCCGCTCCACGAATCTCATTTCTCCTTCCGCCATGGGTGACGGGAACAAAATACGCCTCGCCGAACTCGTCCTCTTCCATCTTCAACAAAATACGCCCACAGCCATTATTTTCACTACGAACCGCTAGGGCTTAGCTTGCGTTTGTACATTTGGGGGCAGTCACGCTTGAACTCCAACTTTTAAAAAATTTAACATTAAATAAATTTTATTTTATTTTTAGTTTATAAATTTTAAAAAATTTTACATACAGAACATAAAATTGATACAAAATTATAT
>JAEMOT010003854.1:230108-263932 GCA_019297695.1 Apostasia ramifera | reverse complement strand
TGATAGTGATAATATTTATGAATTGATGGTGAAATGCGTAATTTCGTGTAAATTTTATATTCTATATGTAAAAACCCCTAAATTATAATATAAAATATTTATTTTATATTGTATCTTATAAATTATCAATTAACTATACTTTATATTTTATATAATTTTTAATAAAACTTACTAATTTTATCTCTCGTCACATAAAAAACTATGACAACTTTTCTCATCCTAATTAATATTATTATTATTATTTAAAAAAATTAAGAATCATTTTGACCATCACCATAATAAAAATAATATCTAACTAAATAAATAAGTACTATAATATCTAAGTATTACATTTTCAAATGATAATTTAATAATTTTATAACAAATTATTTATACACATTAAATTAAATAATTATTTTTTATAATATGATGTAATATTAAAATAATATTAAAACAAATAAAAAATGCCTTCTTAATGAGATCTCTGCTATTGACATTAATTGCCCTGTTTGGTGCAAGGACCAAAATAGGACCAAAATAGTACTAGTTTAAAAAATAATAATAATAATAATAAATAAATTATTTTAATTATTCTACACAAATTTTAATATAAAAAATAATATTTTACTTTACATACTCAATAATTTTTAATAAAAAAATAAATTTTATTTCACATCTTAGATCAAAATACTCGATTTAAATATTTTGGTCAAGAATGTGAAATAAAGTTAATATTTTTATTTTAAATTATTGAGTATGTAAAGTAAAATAATATTTTTTATATTTTTAATTTGTGTAGAATGATTTAAAAAATTTATTTATTATTATTATTGTTGTTTTTTAAATTAGTATCATTTTGGTCTTGTTTTGGTCCTCGCGCCAAACAGGGCCAAAACTTTAATTAGATCCTTTTAATAAATTTTAAGTTAAATTACATCTAAGCTCTAAAGATCAGAAGTGTGTTACAAATTAGTAAATTTTTGCAAAAACCTTAATTTTTGTTTCTGAGGTTGCAAAAGAATTGCAATTTTAGTTTCTCTTTCAGAATCTCGTCTTTTTCATCCGTTTTTTTTTTAATAAAAATGTAAAATTTAATCAATTTTTTGACTAATTTAAATAATTTATACATTTAAAAAATTATTACACTCCTCTATTTTCACCGTTTTTAAAAATTTAACATTTCTCATTTCTTACTTTTTTTCACTTTAAAAATGTAAAACTAAAAAAACTATTAATATTTCAAAATTATATTTTAAAAAATCAAAAAATTATAACAACATAATAATAAAAAATAAAGTCTTTATCTTACTAGGTGGGTTGACTACATAAATCTTTTATTTTAATTACACTCTATCAAAATAATAAATCTTTATTTAGCTCCAAATATATAAGATTATTCTTATAATTTCTGACCATATCTTTTTTAGCTTTTTGTTTTCTTTTTTTATATGGACAAGATCCAACAATTCAACTTTCCTTACTGAAGTTTCTATCGGCCTACAACTTATATATATAAACTATTTAAATTGATTCTCTCTGAGCTCATCTTTAATTGAGGCTACTCTAACTTTCTTAAGGATATACTTGTTTCTTATCTTATCCATTCGTGTATGAGTACTCGCTCATCCATCTTAGCATCCTCATTTCTGCGACACTTAACTTACTAGTGTGTTTCTCTTTTATAAGTCAGCATTCAGCATTATATAATATCCAATCTGTTTGAATCCTGCTAATAATATCATCATTTATTTCACCATTATTCTGCATAATTGATTCAAAATATCTAAATTATTTGCTCTTTTTGATAACTTAATCATCAATTATCATCTCCTCATTACAGGTGCTTTTATAACTAAAATTACACTCTATATATTCATTTTTTGATCTGGTAAGACGAAACCTTCAGATTGTAAAGTATTTTTCTATAACTCAAGTTTCACCTTAACCCATTTTCTAATTTTATTAACGAAAAGAATATCATTTGCAAAAAGTATACATCAAAACACTTCTTTTTGAATGTATCTAAATCAAAAAATTTATAATTAATACAAAGAGATATAAATTTAAAACTGAACCTTAATATATTCCAACTGAAATAAGAAAATTCTTTGTCAAACTCTCTTGTGTTCGAACACATACAATTTCTTTATACATATCCTGAATAACTTGAATGTAAGCAGTGCAAACTTCTTTCTTTTCTAAAACTATTCAGAATACTTCCCTTGAAACTATATTATAAATTTTTTTTAAATCAATAAAAATTAAATGTAGATTTTCTTTTTTCTACCTAATATCTTCATTAAACCTCTTAATAAATAAATAGCTTTCATAGCAAATCTGCTAGGCATAAAGTTAAACTAATTTTGTAATACCCTAGTATCACGACGTAATTTATACTCAATCACTCTCTCCTCATATTTTAAAATATGACTCATTAATAATTCATATATAACTAGCATAATTTTGTACATTATCTTTATTCTTATAAATAATTACTTTCAAAATTTTAAAAAGTCAAAAGAGTTACTAATTGAAAATAATTTTATAACATAATAATAAAAAATTAACAATTAGGTCTTAATTGGGACCAAAATTACAACATTTTTACATCATGGACCAAAATAAATTTTTGTCAAAAGGTGGGACCAACTTCGAATGCTTACCCAATCTCTAGATGCAATTTAGCCTTAATTTTATCACTTTTCTATAAAATTTACTTTTAAATTAAATTTTAAATTATAAAATAAAAAATACCCTCTCCCACATTTCGTTTCACAAAGTAGCGAAAGGTCATGCTACACAGAGGTTGCAATTTAAAAAGAAATTCACTGTTAAAATGATTTCTCAACGTTTGGTCTAACGTTATCATGATATTCTGTCATGTTATTTAGAGAAAATAATTATCTGATTTGAGACATGCATAAATAATATTATAAAAATTATAAAATATTTACACAAAAAATGATATTTAGATATTAGAATATTTAAATAACATAAGATAACAACAAAGTAATATTGAACTAAACGTCACCTAAATTTAAAAACCTAAGTACAATGAGATGTAGACCGAAGGAACCTAAAGATGAAAAAAAGTACAGTAAAGGCTAATGAGAATAACTAGGCATTTAATAATCATACCATATCGATTATTCAGCGACAAATAGATATGCGACGCGTGATGCAAGCACAAAGAGAAAAATGCTGAAAAAATGGTGTGAAAAATATCGTTAATGTCATTTTTACCTTATCTACGCAATATTTTTTGCACATATGATACAAAAAAATGCCAATACAAAATAAAAAAAAATGCTTATATGAAACAGAAAAATGCCTATATAAAGCATAAAATGCAGATAAAAGTAAAAATGAATTGAACAGTTAAAAAATACCTACATGTAGTAACAAAATTCCTATACGAACAATATAATACTTATATGAAATGAGAAAATGCTCGAATAAATCTAAAAATGCCAATATGAAGCAAAAAAGTACCCATATGAAGCAGAAATGGGACTTAACGATGTTTCTGCGCCATCTCGCTCGGCGCTCGAACTGGGCCCCATGTTCCATGGGGTGCTCTGCCTTAGCCCAATAACTTAACCAGCAAAGGAAACAGATTGACAAAAGCTCTCAAATATGCAAGCACATAGCTCTATAAGCACCAAAAAAGTCATAAATGAACAGGGTTAATAAAGTACAACATAGACATAAGTTAGAAATAACAACTGCACAACCAACGTCGTCTAAATCCTACTAAATCAACAAAAAACGTAATAAACAGATACAAATAATGCAGGAAGATTGACTCCACCAAGAATAGTTGATCTCCATTTCAAGAGAGTTTTTACTTTCTCGAGATCAAAATTTGCAGAGATTCTGAAACATTCCTCATTGATGGCCTCCTTTCAGGAGAAGACTGCACACACGCCAAAGCCACCTTAAGAACCCGAATTATCTCATCTTCCTTCTCTGGTTCTTCTCCTAGAAAAGGGTCTAACACATCTAAAAGGGGCTTCCTCTCTTCGATGCACAACTGAACCCATTTCACTAAATCCAGTTCATGAGCATCCAACAACACCATTGGAGATCTCCCAGTGATCAGCTCCAGCAAGATCACACCATAAGCAAAAACGTCCCACTTCTGACTTGGTTTCGGAGATTTAAATGATTCTGGAGCTAGGTAACATGAAACGTTGTTTATGACTGGGCTTACTGCCGAATCAGAGTTTTGTGATTTTTCGGGGTTTGGCTTTTTGGAGCAAACCCATGGCGACCCGCCGGCTATCTTGGCGAGGCGTCTAACTCCAAAGTCGGATATGTATGGCTCCATGTTTAGTCCAAGAAGTATATTGTTAGCTTTGATGTCACCATGAAGATACCTTTTTGGGCTGAGATCATGCAGGTAAACCAAGCCCCTGGCTACTCCCTTCATGATATTAACTCTTGCATCCCATGACAAAGGGGGAAAATCACCAACTCTTGATTGACCTGAAGCCAAGCAGACAAGGCAGTTTCATTTGGCTAACAATAATTTGGTTTATGTTAAAGTTTACGAAAGAAGTATTACATTTGTGTAAATTATACCAATCATGTACTGCAATTTGTCAACAATTCAAGTTTTCCTGCTAGTATACAGCTGTTATGGTTAAATAATCACAAATTTACATTTGGGGTTTGATAACTAAGATGCTGACAACATTTAATCAAATGCTTCTATAGCAATTATATGTTAAGAGAACTTCACAAAGGAATTATACACTATATGTACCACAAGACAAGAGTTTGTGAAGACTACACTAGTCTGTTAAGTATTACACTTAAGTCGATTCATCTTTAAGGGCTCTAATTAAGCTTGGTTAACTTTCTCGGTTTATCACATAAGAATATAACATAATTCTTAGACTATGACCTGTATAAGCTTAAGCTTTTAGATCAGTTGATTACTAAAAGATCAACATTATCAAAGCTAGAAGTCATGCATTTTAAGACCTAGAATTCTACAAATATTAGTAAGCATGGGTTAAAAAGTAATAAATAAAAACCTATAATACATTGAACTCGAGCAGCATAGTCAATTAAGTTTGAGCATAAGAGGGTATGTAAGAGTAACATTATTCTTAGGACAACCTACAATATTAAGCTTTTAGACTTTTAGGTCACCTTGTTAATCAAGAAATAACATATTTAAACCTTTGACTTCGATTTTTTAAATAATTATTCCAAAGCCATGACCTAAAGCCATAAAACTCCCATTATCAAAGCCAAAAGTCTTGAGTTTGAGACATGAAATTTCTATGAATATCGATAAGAATGAGTTTAAAATTTAAAAAATAGAAAACCTTGCATTGAACTAGCACTGCATAGTTAACCAAGTTTGTGCATAAGGGGACGTGTAAGAATAACATCATTCTTAGGCTATAACTTACAGCCTAAGATTTTAGTATTGATGCTGATAGTTAAAGAAGCAAGATTTTTAACAACCTTCCAAATTGAAGAAGAGACTTCAAGAAGGGGTCCCAGCAGGAACTCTTCTTCTTGGAATTTTTTGAACAATGAGCACAGAGCAAAATACTACTATAACAGCACTTTGTTTTATGTGGGAAACCCAAGCTCTGGGAGAAAACCCATGGCCATCAAACTCAGATACCCTCACTATTCTAAAGTGAATTACAAGACATTTTCTTTTTAAGTAAACTTTCTAGAAGACTAAACAAATTCTTCACCAAGATCTAGCTTAGACCATATGGATTACAAAAAATTAAAGAAGATTCTCTACATGACTACTGACTGGTCTTCTTCACTTTCTTCAGGTTCTTCCTCCTGTGGATATAGGACTAGATGTTATCATCATCACTAAAATGCTTCAGACGACTATCTTACATCTAGACTACTAATGCAAACACTAGACTCTCGCCGACTATAGTCAAGTATCAAGTGCGGATCTAGCTTATGCTGCTCTACTTTGCTCCTTGTATGCTGAGAGAATAGAGTAACGATTTTTCTTTTAGAATGAAGGAAATGTCCCTATATGTCGCTATCCAACATGACCACTCCCACATAATGGACTTAACAAGGATTATGCGGTCACTCCATATATGCAGATTCTCTAAATTTCCAATAATATGGGTTCAATGTTTTGAGGAAACTGCTCCCCTCAGAATTCACGAACTGAGAGCTCCTTTGGGTTTAGAAAAACCACTTTTTGAGGACCACCTTCCTTAAGGTTTCCTTGTTCGAAGACTGACAAGTCTTCATTCAAGGACTTCATCAAAAACTTTATTCTTCGCATCTAACCTTGTTCGAGGTACACCTCATCTAAGAACTTTCGTCATCTTGTCAACCCTTGTCTAAAACATCTTTCTTTGAAAACGTTCCTTCGTCTTTACTTCAAGGATAATCTCCTCAAAGAATACTTTTCTTCGAGCTTGACTTCGTTTGAGAAACATCTTTGAAGACTTTTATCTTCGACCAATAATATCTTTACGAGACCTCATCTTGAACTCATCCTCCTTAGTTTTCTCTTGAGGATGGATAACATCAACATTTAGGCCACTTTGTTACTGGATATTTAATGGATTTAAGTCCTGTAAAAAAGGGTTTAAACAAAGAATAACAAATTGAAGTCTTCTAAAATAAATCTTAGTCGAGCCTCAAAGTTGGGCTTCAACTAAGGCCCAACATTAGTTATACTAGACAAGTGGAACCAAACAACTGTAAGCAGTTGGGTTAAATACAATTTTGTGAGGATTATACTCATTATTCACTATAGCAATTGAAGTACAGAGAAGTAGGAAAACATTGTGAGATCACTAACCTTGAATATGATCAGACAAATTGCCGTTAGGGATGTAATCATAAACAAGAAGCTTCTCCTCCACAGACCAGTAATAAGCTCTCAATGCAACAATATTCGGATGCCTAATACTGCCAATAGCCTCCACCTCCATTTGGAACTCCTTAAATCTCTGCAAACCACCTTCCCCAAGTCTTCTAACAGCCAAGGTAAGCCCATCCTCTAGAACAACTTTGTAAACAATTCCAACTCCAGTCTTTCCCAGAACTAATGCAGATGCTTTCAGGAGCTCATCCAAATTGAAATGCACTTGCTTATCTAATGGTATCAGCTCTAACTGCTCCACATTTTCCGACAATCTTTCCATTTCATACTCTTTGTAACCTTTACCAAACCGCATTTCATGTTGTTTCCTCCTACAAGATATCGCTCTCCGGTAACAGCAATAGAACACCAAAGCTATAAGGCCAATTGCTACCACATCAGTGAGAACGATTGCTGCTACTGTACTTTTTTTAAGTCCTTTACTTTCTCGGAATGCCAGAGGAGGTGAAGGCTGATTCACTGAAGAAGAACATGAATTTTTCAGTGGAGGGCCACATAATCCCGAGTTCCCAACAAAGGCTGCAGGACCTCTGTTCACAAGAGACCCATTCATTGGGATTGCACCACTAAGATTGTTGTATGAAAGATCAATGTAGACCCTTTCAGAGAAATTTCCCAAGCTCTCTGGAATGGAACCAGAGAAGAGATTGTGTGATAAGTCCATGGTGCCATGTAGATTAGAGAGGTTACCAATATCTCTAGGAATAGAACCACTAAAGCGGTTGAAAGAGAGATCAAGCGTCTCCAAAGAAGGAAAGATGCTCCCAAAATTAGAAGGTAGAGTACTTGTGAAGTTGTTATGGCTTAGAACAAGGACCTTCAGCCTCTTGCAATAGGAAAGGGATCTGGGAATGGAGCCATTCAGCAGATTGTGAGAAAGATCTAAGAATTGGAGGTAAGAAAGGCTGCCGATCTCTGTCGGAAGAGATCCAGAAAAGGAATTCCCATAGAGGACGAGGCTTTGAAGACCCTGAGCTCTGAAAAGCTCGCCAGGCAAGTTCCCAGTAAACATATTGTTCCTGAGATTGATGTGTCTGAGGAACCGGAGGGATCCAAGAGAAGGAGAGAGAAACCCTAGAAGTTTGGTCTTCGGGATGCTTAAAGAAACCACATTCCCTTCTTTGCATGTGATTCCATTCCAAGAGCAAGGGTCATCACCGAAGGTGCTCCAGCTGCTCAATGCGCCTTCTGGGTCCTCTTTAATGAACCCCTTGAAGGAGAGAAGGGCAGCTCCCTCTTCGTTAAGGCTGAGCACTGGGTAAGCCATGGCGTTGCAAAGAACGAAGAGCACAGCAAAGGGGGTTACAGTGGGCATAATCTCCAAGATCGCCATGACTGAACAAAAGAGAAAATGGGTTTAATGCCAAACCCCTCCTTTTGCTGCAGGGAGCTCACTAAGCCTAGAGATTTTGAGAGGGAAAGTAGGGATCCAGAAATGAAGCGCAAGTACCAGTCTTTAGAGCAGTAATCCCAGTAGATCTCTGAGGTTCCACTACAGAAACGAAGAATCGACGAGGGTTTTTGGTTGCTAGCTAAGCGGAGGCCATGCCGCCATGGACATGGGGCCTGAAGAGCGCTTCGGCGAGGACCGTTGGAACGTGAGCGATTGAACGACTACCCACAACTACGAGTTCTCCGCATAGCTGCTATCTGCTGATTTAACTTCGTTACTTTGCTGTATAGATCGGTGCTCATTAGTATATTTAACAACGAGTGTGACACACATAAATGTGGGATCATATCGTTATCTCCAACGGACAGAAAAATCACAGGAAATCCCAACTGTTAAAAAGATTATTCTGTTTTTTATTAGACAAATCTTTTTATATAAAATTATATTAAATATGAAATAAAAGTCATTAATTTATTAAAATTTATATCAAATATAAAATAAAATATTTATTTAATGATAAAATTCGTATAAAATGAGATAAAAAATAGAGTGAGAGCCCAAAATCTCACTCTTACTCAAAATGCTCTTGTGATATTCTCTTTAATTCAATTGTTTCTACATATTCATGCTTGTGCTATAAGATTATTAGAATAATTTTGAAGATCAACCAAAAATTCATAATATTTTTGGGCTAAGGGGCATTTTGGTAAAGTCACTTAAACCCAAGGGCATTATGATATTCTCCCACTACAAAAGAAGACATGAACATCGATCGCATTTAATGTTGGGGTTTTATCGAATTTGTAATTCTCTTAATTGTTGTATTCCTCGAAACTATAATCTTCTTTGCAAGGTTGGGCGGACTTTTTCTCTACACTCTGTATGGCCCTATTTGGCGTGAATATTAAGATCAGGACTAAATAGTACTAATTTAAAAAATAATAATAATAAATTTTTTAATTATTTTATATAAACATCAATATAAAAATTATTATTTTATTTTACATACTAAATAATTTTTAATAAAAATATCAACTTTATTTCATATTCTATAATAGAATACTTAAATTTAAGTATTTTAGTCTAGGATGTAAAATAAATTTCATATTTTTATTGAAAATTATTAAATATATAATATAAAATAATTTTTTTTTATATTAAAATTTATATAAAATGATTAAAAAAATTTATTTATTATTATTATTATTATTTTGAATAGCATTGGTCTTGATTTTGATCGTCACGCTAAATAGGGCCTAGGCTTCACATAAATCTTAATGCTCATTATTCTTTTCTAATTTTTTCCTTTTATAATTTGTTGTCTCCATTTTTATTTGTTTATAACTCTTTCCCCAACTAGTTGGCAAAATAAATTTAATATTTTTTTACTTCTGGGTCCTTAATTTTGATAAGGTGTTTCAACTTAATTCAAAAAATTTAAAATCTTTTACATAAATTCCTTAGATTAATAGAGTATTTCAAACTGGTCTCTTACCTCTTTTTTCAAGGAGGCAAGATTTGAAAAAATAGTTTGAAGCGGCCTATCAACTTTAAAAACCAGAGTGAAAATATTCAAAATTTACGAATCTATTCAAAACACTCTATTAACCTTATGTTCTGACCTTAAGGACTTGTGTTAAAATTTTAAGATATTTACCTACATGGCACACCATTTAGCTTTATTTATACATTACTCATTCATTCTTAGTTAATTATGTTATCCACACTTAAAATATTATAAAGTTTACATACACACACTTTGAGTTAAAACTCAGTCAAAATCATTTTAAAAAAAATATTTCGTTAGTAAATCATTAAAATTATATTTTTATCCTTAATAGTACATATTTTTTTCTTCCTCAATGTCACACTAAAGCGCTAATCTGTGCTTAAATCAATTCACGTCACGGATGTCTCCTTCTCTTGCCATTACCCAACATCAAAGTTTTAAAATTTTCACTCAAAATATATTTAAATATCCTTAAAATAATATGATGAACGGCTCAAATTTTTTGTAACCTAACTATAATTAGGTTATTGAAAAATTATGATCACTCATTATAATAAAAATAAGTTAAAGTATGTGTATGTAAGATTTTATAATATTTTAAGTGTGCATAACGTAATTAACTAAGAATGGATAGATAATGCACAAATAAAGCTACATAGTATGACATGTACGTAAACATTCATAAAATTTTAAAAAATTATGAATTAATTTAAAATATTCTATCATCTCTGAGGCCCAAGAATAAATTTTTTTACTGCATCAACATTTTCACTCAGATTTGAAAGCCATTGACTGGAAGATAGAAGGCAAAATGAATTTAGTCCATTTTTATGCGAAGGTGAAATTGCATATTATCTTACAAATATCACATGTATACATCAAACAATCTTATTGGTCCAAAATAATTTTAGGGGTAAATAGCATTTGAGTTCCTTTTATTTATCCATATGTGCATATAGATCTCTCTAATTTTCAAATTAAGCAAACTGATCCACTAATTTAAGTAAAATATTGATGAGTTTTTCTTTTGCAACGAGCGTTACTTTTATAAAGAAAAAAAACTTATGATTGAGTGAGTAGCATCATCGGCAAAGTTTTGAAAATCGGACCGGCTTCAGAACCGGTAGACTGAAAGGTTGAAGGTTCAATAGTCGAATCGGGGTTGAACCGGGGTTGAACCGGGATGAAATAAAAATTAAAAAACTAATAAAATATAATATAAATATAGTTAAGATATATATTATTCACACATCAACACAATAATTAGACATAAAATGAATGTTTAATAATTAAATTTAACAAATAATATCTTATATCAATAACCCAAAAAATAATTTCAAGCAAATCGAAATAACAATAACCTAACAAAATATTCACAAATCACAAATTGAGTATAATATTTAGTACATCATTAAAAGATTTGAACAAATATATGTTTTATTAATATTAAAATACTAAATTATTTTATCATTTTATATCACTAAAATACTAAAATACTAAATCATTTCGAAAGGATGGGGCCTGGAGAGGAGAGTGCGGGGCAAGAGAAATCGCGAGTTCGTGACTGTCGCGCGAGTAGAGGCCGCAGAACGAAGGCTGAGTTAAGGACCCAGAGTTTAAGATTTTTGTTTTTTAAATTTTAAACTGAACCGGTCCAACC
The DNA here is from genome assembly GCA_019297695.1 of Apostasia ramifera. NCBI lineage: Eukaryota > Viridiplantae > Streptophyta > Magnoliopsida > Asparagales > Orchidaceae > Apostasia > Apostasia ramifera. The sequence goes on along the minus strand of JAEMOT010003854.1, from coordinate 252,492 downwards.
GTACCGGTTCACCGGTTGACCGGTTGAACCGCGGTTTAGACCGGTTCTGGCCGGTTTTAAGCGGATCCGGTTATAAAATTAAACCGGACCGATTGGCTAACCGGTTCACGGTTCGACCGGTTGAACCGACCGGTCCGGTCCGATTTTTAAAACCTTGATCATCGGACTAGCACTATCAAAAAAATTATAAAAATAGATACTTTTTAGTATAAAAGTAAAATTTATTACTAAAAAAACTCGTTTATTTTTACGGTGAACTAATTTATTTAATTTAAAAACTAGAAGAACTTAAATGCTTGTTATACTAAAACTACTAACACTAATTGTAATTTCAATTTTGTTTTGACACGACTCGATAGAAGAAAAAGTTCAACTCAAGTTAAGATTGATTCGCCCGAGCTCGACTTATTAGCGAGTGTAATAATTCTGTACATTCTCGAGTTAAAACAACAAATTATATTCAAATCTAAGTAATTTAGTACACACTCATTATTCACATTATTCCTTACATATTTCTTCAAACGATGAATGAGTTAATTTTATATTTCGATCCTTCATCTATATTTCTTATCCTTAACTGGTCCTCTGGGGATTTTGTTGAGAATGTTGGAATCTATTTTGCGATAGATATTTTTTAAGTCTTGCCTTCCCTTGTAGGCCAAATAGTCCACTTCTGCCTCATAACGCTCATAAAGAGCTGGTAGTATCTGAATGCAGAGATAACCTGCAAACAACAGATTAACAGAAAGAAATCATCTTCAATATTTCGATAATTCAACTTGACAATTTGATCTGAAAGTTTCGAGTTTTACTGACATAGAATCCAACGACAGACTCGGTTCAAACTTTTGACTCAAATTGACAAACTGATGAATTTTGGTTGAGCTAATCGGTTTGCATCCAGTTCCGGGTCCAATCCAAAACCGTCTTGTTGGCTTATTCGATTTTACCAAGTAACTCAAATTGGTAAACCATAGGTCAAAATATTTAATTATGTTTAAAGGCATTCAAGGCCTATATTGAACGATATAAGGTGTGCCGAGACCCGAATAAACTCGAGTCGGTTTCGGGTGGATTAATTACCCAAATATAGCAGGTTCAGAGAGCTGCAGCAGCTTCCCACCACTGAAATTATCCAAAGAGAGGCGATTACCTGAGAAAATAGTACAAGTATTATGCAAATTATAAGATGAGACATCAAGTTTTAATATTTTAAAGATTTTGTTCGCATGTTTAAGTTAAAATTAATCATACCATATAAATTTTTTAATATTAAATAAATTTACATAAATTATAATATTAAAGTTAATTTTATGTCATATTCTACTAACAGGCTAATTGAAAGATCTAAAATAAAATGGCGGACTGATTTGAAAGGTGTCTCAAACTATAGGGACCAACGAGTAAAAGCGACAGCTGAAGTTTATTTATTTACCAAGAGGAATAGCCTGAGATCCTTCCCCGCGGCCACGTACTGAAGGATGGCCAGGAGTTGGTTCAGCTTAGTGTGGAGGACGACTGCAAACTGCCTGAAGACCTTCTCTGATAAAATGATTTCAGGGATTTTTGGTGGACTCCTTGCAAAGAAGAATTAAAACATAAAAAATAGTTGGATTCTGATTTGTATTTAAAAATCTAAAGTCTTAAATATCCATTTTACTGTTAATTAATAATTAAATAAAAAAATCATTTGAGTTAAAAAAAAAATTATTCTGCTAGCTCAGTGTTTTCTTTGATATAATTTAAAGATTTTAAAAAAATTATTTTAATATTAGAAAGTGTAAGATGTAAACTAAAATTAAGGGGTAATTTCATTTAGACTTCTGAGTTTTGCTTACTTAGATACAAAAATTTATAAATTTCACAACATGTTATTCATGTCCAATAAAAATATTACATGGGACATCGTGGTCCCTCCGTGACAGAATCTGTTATGTGTTGTAAAAATGACAAAAATGTCCTTTCGTAATTTATTAATTTTCAAAATATGTCATTGAGGCTGCCACCTGCGCCGGGCGCCTGCGCTCAAGGCGGATGCCCTTCGTGCCGCCCACTCACGGAGGGCGCTCACGAGGCCTCGAGAGGGCGTTTGCGGCGTCCGGTGTGAGGATGTCACGGCCGCGCGCCACCCATGCGCGCGAACGCACTGCGCGTGAGGGGTAAAATTATAATTGAAAAAATATTTAATTTAAATTAAATTTTTATAAAATAATGGTATTTTAAATAAAAAATGTTATGTTGAACCTAATTGGAAGTTTTTTAAAAATAACTAGGACCCTGGTGAACTATATAATAATTATTATAGACCTGAACGACATGTTTTGATGTTTGTGAATTTTTATGGTAAATTAGACAAATCTCAAGGGCCTAAGTAGAATTACTCTTAAAATTAATTCTAGTACTTGTTTTTGTATTAGATATGAAATAAAATTATTTTTTACAATTAAAATTTATGTTAAATTAGAAAAAAAAAATCTAGAGGGAAAATGATTGGCAAATTATAAGATGGGACCTCAAGTTCATAAAGCTAGAGTGAAAAATTGATAGCAATATTTCCGATTTATAAACTGAGAGAATATGCATTTTTCTAGAGTAAATTGCATAGTCTGAGTTCTAAACGAATGTATTTTTATTGGAACCCTTTTATTTAAGTCATTTTTATAATTTTTATTTAATTTTTCATTATTAAACTAATTTATATTCTTTGTAACTTCTCCATTTATTCTGGCCTGTGAATGTAGGAGATCTCTCTCAAACATATAAATTTAATCTCGTTCTACATTTTTACAATCTACTTTGCTTTCTTACATTCTAAATGTCATCCAAGTTTCTCTATCAACAGTTCTTGGGCTCATTATAGGGTTATAGATGAGTCGAGCTCGCTGAGTCAAGCCTGATTCGATCCTACTTACAATTATCGAAGTTTGGGCTGCGTTTCAAGTTTATTCGGACTAAACGATCGGCTTTGTGTAGTAGATAAAAGTGTATTTCAAGTATTAAAATTGCTATAATAAATAATGATATTGATGTTTAAAAATGTACATAAAAATAAATAATTTAATTTTTTTGAAAAATTCTCATTATAAACTGCAAAACATATTATATTTAAAAATTGCAAATTTAAAAATATCAAGTCCAGTTTGAGCATTTCAAGCGAGCAAACTTTGTGTAATGAGAAATTCAAGTCGAGCTAAACTCGAGCGGACTTCAAGTTTCGAGCAAAATTCTCATTATGTGAATTTCAGGATGACAACCCTTGACATTTCAAATGAGTCTCCTTTAAAATAAAGAGTGAATTTTCACATGATTTGCAGGACCACATTCTCTCATAAGTTCAGAATACCTACCTCACCTACTTATTCAAAATTTTCTATCTGTTTTTCGATCCAACCTCGACTAAGATTAAATTAAAAGTTGGAGAGTTCGATCCAATCTCGATTCGAGCTGGGTCTGGCTCATTTGTTTTCGATTCAAGCTCGATCTGAGCCAAAATCGATCCGACTTTTGATTAATTTTCAATCTTTTATCCAAATATTATGTATAAATACATTTGTTCACTTAATCAGCTTAAACTATGGCTATTCGCTTTGATCTATTATTTAAAGATAAAAACAAAAAAAATAATTTATAATAAATATGATTTAAATGATTACAAAAAAAATTCTAATGAAAATCTAATGAAGCCTTCCAGTAGACTACCGAAAAAATTAAATACTAAATCAAATTACATATATAAATATATATATATGTAATATTTTTTGCTTCTTAATCGATCTGATTTCGATCTATCTCGATCTGATCCTATGCCGGCTCAAGATTAAATTGATAAAATTTTCGAGCCAAAAAATGGCTCGTTAGTCTGCTCATTTAGATCGAATCAAACTCGATTCGATTCAATTTTCGAGCGATATTCAATCTTCGAGCAAAATGAACAGCCTTACTTCCTCAATCACAGGTCGAGAGAGTAATATTGCAAAATTACCCTTTGGGTACATTTGAAATTAAATCAAATATTGAGATTTTATTTATGAAAATATCTTATAAAAATAGAAGTTAAATTGGTCAATTTAATAATTTTACCTGTCAAGGAGGGCGGCACCGTTGGACCAAATAAAAATTAGAAGCATTGCTGCTATCAAGATCTGGCAGAGCAGAGTAAGGAAGTGGTACTCCACTACTTCAAAGAGAAACCAGACTGTTGTGACCCCAGCGAGAATGGCCCCTGACAGCTGCTTGTTCCTCCACAGCACAATCTCAGCAACTAGAAAACAATGTTTGATTTTAGTCGGCAAATTTCAAAAGAAATTTTACGAGAAAAATCTTAACTTTCCCGAAGAGGAGATCGCTAAATTAAATTTTGACATCTACAAATTATATAGCAGAAATCTGTCGTAGCAGACAGAACAATATACAGAAGAGCCAGACTAAATAGGAAATAAGTATCAGCCCGATTCCTCTGCTACCACTGCGGGGTCTTCGAGCCAGACTAAATAAGATTCGAGTTAACAAACTAGAACAAACTCAATGCTATGGATTATAGCCTAATGTTTGAATAATTTGGTGAGTTTTTACTTTTTAGCATTTTGTATTTTTTTTAGTTATTTGAGTAGTTATGTAATATAAGAAGAATATATTTATCATTTTGTAATATTATGGGCTTATATATTTGGGCGCAGTGATGTAATATGGATAAATAAAATTTAAACTTTTTAAGTTCATATCTTCTTATTTTTATTTAAAATTTTGTATTTTTTTGCCCTTATTGTCATGCCTACATTATTATTTTTTCTCTAAAAATATATAGACTGAGTTGTTGATACGAAAATTATTGAAATTAATATTTTTTATCTCATAACTGAATTAAAAAAATGGGTCTTAAAATATTATTTTTAATATAATTAATCTTATTTAAAAAAATATATAAAAATGGGATCATGCAAAATCAAAAAATTTCAAGCCAATTAGCTCTAAGCATAAATAAGGGTAGCAATTTGTACCCGTATTTGATTAAACCGCACGACACGCCTCTAATGGGACAGGTATGGGTACTCAAATTTTACACGCGACTCACAATCCGCCCCGCCCCATTATAAAATGGGGCGAGTACGTGTACGAATCAACTATACCCGTTCCGCCTCGCCTCGCCCCGTTATGCATATATTTTTATTTATTTTTATATAAACTTATATAGAATCAAATAAAAAAAGTGCATTAAAAATGAAAAAATATAACTTCTTGCTTTCATAGTGTAATATTCATCATATAATTACGATTTTTTTGTTTCAAATAGAGTAAAATAATTTAATTTTATTAATATTAGTGAGGAAACGAGGCGTGGCTGGTATGGGTTTGTGATAACTAAAATAGGGGCAGGGCAGGGCGGGGCGGAGACGGGTATGGTGAGGGTATGGGTAATGAATAATATATAGTGGGACGGGTATGAGTATTTATAAATTTGATTCAAATTTGTTCCGTTGTCATTCCTAAAAATCAAATATAATTTAAAAACGGATGAATTATTTAATTAAAAATTAAAAAAAAAATTGAATCACCGATAATTTAAACTCAAAAAACTTTACTGATTTATATTAAAATACAAGAAAAACAATTAATTGCTGAAAATGAATTTTAATTGATTATTAATGAATGCCTAAACCGGAAAAGAACCTATTAATTTCTACCTTTTCCGCCGCCGAAAAGCTGGTAAAGCGGTCGGCGCCGGCCGAATAGCTTCGCTGGAGCGGTCCCCGGCTGGGCGTCGTCATCGCCGTCGCCGGAGGTGACGAAGCGTGGCGGCATCGCGGGTTCGCCGTTCGAGTTAGGGTTCGATGGGCTGGCTTTGGACCGGAGCCGGTCCGCTTGGGTCCGTTTTATGGGTTGAAAATTGAAATCTGGTTCTATGCTTTGCGGATATGCTCAAGGAAGGAATAGCTTTGGCCTCAGCCAACTTCACTTCCATCAATTCTTCTTTCTTCCTCTGAGAGGTACTGCTGCATAAATGTAAAATTTTTATTACAATAATAACAATAATTAAATCTTTATTTCATTATTCCATAAAAAAAAAAGTCTTTGTTTCAGTAGATGGAATTAGGAAAAAGAATCATTTATTTGTTTTCATTTTTTAAGAATGTATTTCATAAAAAAAATTATTTTATTTTTACTATAAAAATTGTGAGTTTATTTTGAGATACACATCAAATTAGAAATAAAATAATAAAAATAAAATTGATTGATATATTAAAAATAACGTAAGATGTAAAATAAATTAAATTTTTATGCTGAAAATTGTATAAGATGTAATAAATATTAAATTAATATTATTTTTTAAAATAAATATATTATTTTACTTTTTAGTATTACTAAAATAGTATAGAGATCAAATAAGAAGTAAGACGTTATATGAAATTATAAGGAGTGAACTTACAAAATTAAATGGGGAGCTGTTATTTGATAGGACAGTTGAACGCGCGATAATCACTCGCTCGTCAGAGGGTTATTTTCATGAATTTAAAGTCAATATACTCGAAATAAAATTAATTCAATTCATGATTGACTTAATATTTATATTTTGATAAGTATTTACGTATTTTAAAGTGTATTAAGATAACTTATGTATGAAATATATTCTTTAAAATATATATATATATATATATATATATATATTAGAGATTAAAATATCAAAATACATATTGTGAATATAAATTTATTTAAAGTATTATATATAATATACAATGTATGCTAAATGAATAAATATATATATCTTAAAATAAAATTAAAAATAAGATTCAATTCAATTTTGAAAATGAAAAGAGGTGGGATTCAATTGTGAAAGGAAGAAAATGAAACTATTAATGGCAATGCATGCAAAAATTACGGAAAAAAACAGAAAGAAAAAATAGGTTTTCATTTGAGCAATAGGTAAAGGTGGCACAAGGGGTCACAATTTTACATCAAAATTAAAATTCATTCATATTTTTTGTTAGATTTAAAATCAATTTAAATTTTTTAAATCAAAATTTGCAATTTGAGAAGAAATAAATTCAACTCGAAATTGACTATATATGTACATAAATATATATATTTAGAATTTTTTAAATACATCTCAAAACTTTAACTTTTACGAAATAGCTCACATAATTTTACATTCTAATAAATCAAATATGTGTGATAAATTTTTTTATATAAAAACATGTCTTAAATTAAAGTCAATTAAACTAAAAAATTATCTCAAATTTATTAAAAAGTTTAGCAAACTCATTTTAAATTAGATTTAAAATTAATAATTTTAATTTTAAGTTGAACTCGACTCACTTAAAATCGGCAGTCGCAACTTCATTGGGATTGGATGGATGAGATCTGGCCCAAATCAGTGTAGATCTGTGGAACAAAATTTTTAGCCATGACATCCATTAGAAGCAAACAGGCGAAAAAAAGTGGCATACGCATGTATAAAATTGTAATATTTATTTATTAAATATTTAGAATACAAATATTATTCTAATGATATTCTAACGTATTAATAGTACCTGTTTTATATTATGGCCTCTCTTCCAGCATCTATTATTTATGATTTTATATATATATTTTAAAAATAAATAATAAACACTAAATATTATTTAATAATAAAAAATATTAGTAATATTATACATTAATATTATGCGTTAAATTATTGAAATTGTATTGCAGATATTTTTATATTATTAAATAATATTTAGCGTCTATAATTTATTTCTAAAATATTTATACATATAAATTATAGTTGACATTTAATTTAATTATAGTTAGATTGGGTCAAATAAAAATTATATGAAACTGCTAATATTAATGTGTTTAAAATATTTTTAGTGTAATATTTATATATTTTAAATTTAAGAAATAAATATGATAGTTTTTTGAGTTATAAATTTTTAAAAAATTATTGGCTATATTAAAAACACATGAGGAAATTATTTCAAAAAAAGGCATTTGGGGAAAATAATATCCGTAATAAGTCGACATATAAAAAAATGGTTAATTTCCATCTCTACTCTATCTCACACATGATTTTTTTTTTTTATTGCAATGTCTCATACATGATTAATTCTTGTTCCATCTGCAAAATAAATCATATTAAATTAAATTATGTGATCATAAAATTCAATTATAATAGCCATGAGCCAGAAAAATTATTCGGTTTGGGGGCCAACCACGTCTTGCACCAAGCATTTTGAATGTCCAAACTCAATAATTTATTTATAACGAGTAACCACATATTGATAAATATTTTTAAAAATGTAAAATGACTAAATAAGAGGATAATCTGTAATTTTAAGTCAAGAAAAGCAATTAATCTATCAGAATTACAAATAGGTTTTAAAGTTAAAACTTTAGTATTTAAAATTTTGGGATTTCGTCTTTCTATAAGATTTAAGCTCCTAACGAGCCAAGAAGACTTGCGTGTTAATAAGTTTAATGTTTAAAGAGCTAGAGTTTAAAATTCAAAGTTTCGAATTTAAAATTTATATATGTGTCACAATCTCAAACTCCCAACCCTTAAGAGAAATTCATTAAATACAACACTATATATACTGCTTAAATTCATAAAGGATCTAAAATTGATTATGTAAATTTTTAATTTACATAAATATTTAAAAGTTTTTGAATAATGTATGAATTTTTTTTTATAATAATGAATAATGTGTGAGTAAGTCATGAACTTTAGGTTCATAATATACATGTCAAGTAATGGACTTGATTATAAAAGAAAATTGATGTACTTTGAGTTCATAATTTGTAAATAAAATATTTTTAAGTGGCATGCAATAAATATAAAGCATTTTATTATCACGAAATAAATATAAATTTTTTTTAGTAATATGTATATAAATAGAAAAGTATGGAGCATTAAATATATAAATAGAAAATTTTGAGGTAAAATATGTGTATATAAAAAATTTTAGAGTGACATATATGTAAATGTTTTTTTTTTATTTTGTAACAATTTTTAATTCAAAATGCTAAAGAACATATTTATAGGTATTTCTTTCTAATTATAATTGATTTAATTTATAATTAATTATTTCTACATATTTATGAATTTTTATATATGAATGTAAGATAACAATAACATCATCAAATTATATGAGATGCACAATATGAAACAAACTATAACTGAAATTAGCTTAATTTAACTTGAAAAACGAGATTAAATTAAAAGCTATGATAAATTCAAATTAAGACGTAACTCTAACTCAACAAACTATTAGCCTTATGCTATTACTATAACATTTCGGTAAAATTTAAATTAAATTTTTAATTAGTTTATTTTATTATAATAAAATTAATTTTATTTATATCTAATTAATTATTTTAAAAAAATATATAGAATATTAAATATTTATTATGTTTAAAATGATTGAAAATAATATTTAATTTAATTATTTAAAATCTAAATTTAATAGATAATTTAATTACTCATTAAATTTTCATAATCACCTTCTTAAATTAAGGTTCTGTGGAATAGACCAAACTATCACCTATTCAATTCTTCCTCTCTCCTTGTATTTGCCGACCTAAAAGAGGAGAGAGAGACGAACACGCGGAAGAGAAAAAAGAAGATGGATCTCCAGCAAAATCGATGATTCTTCTTCATCTCCTTTCGATCTATATATTTTCTTACATCTTGATCCGGATCTAGTGATTTTGGAGCAATCTTTCTCTTCAGATCTTAAAAAAAAATTAGAACTATAGTGAATTTGATGTAGTTTCTACTCTGATTTAGCTATATTAAATTAAATACAAACATTAAATAATTAGTTTAAAAAAAATTGGATCTATTCATTAGAATGGTGAAATTCCTTCATGTATCATGTATTTTTGATATATTATATTTTCTCTATGTTTTACATTAAAATGTTTCAATATTATTATATGTGAGAATCACATATATAATGTTGATCCTATGCTTATTCTTGAGCTATTATAATAATTAGAGAAAATGATATGAAATTTTATTATTAATCAGCAATCTATAGAGGCTTAACCTAAATTTTCTTGACCTGATCTGCCATATTTGGTTACCTTTCACTCATGCTTGGAGAAATCATGATGTTTACTCTTCAAAAAAAATGATGTTTATTAGCTAGAATTACTTGTTTTTAATTATTTTTTAGCAATGGTTTCTTAATTTCATGTCACAATTGGAATTATGGCTTAAAGCTCTCATTAGGTAATTTGATTTAATTAGTGCATTTAATTTTTCTATAAAAATATTAGAATTTATGATGTGATGTTTTCTCAATATTAGCTATATGTTCATATGACATTTGAATCAAAATTATATTGTTGCATTTTTTTTTCTGAAATTCATGATAAATATCTTGTTTTATAGTTGAATTTATGATTGCTTTTAGTTTGGTTTGAGATCCCTGTTAAAATTATAATTTATATTTTATTTAATATTAGTGTATAATAGTTTAGAAGTTTGTACTACAAGAATTAATAAATACCTTGCAATATTGCTATTTGAGTAAATTTATCAATTAAGATTTTGAAGGCAATAATAGATTAAAAATTAAATGTGATTCATTTGGGATTATGCATCGGCCTTAGCTCGATATATATATCTGCTATAAATACATGTCTACAAGAAGTCCTTATATGATATTTGACTAAATGATATTCATTGGATATGCTTATGGAGGGCAATTCATGGGGTTGAAAGCAACTGTAGTATAGTACGAGAAATCATAAGTCCAAAAGATCAAATAAAATTAATTAAAAATGAATTTGCTTATTATTTATATTTGAATTGATTCTGTTTACATACTGATATTATATTTACTATGCAAATTATATTATATTTATTTAATAACTATTCACATGGTGTTATATTATTTTCTTATCCTACATTCATATTTAATTGGAATTCATATTATATATGTTTAATTATTCATTATTTCAATTACATTATGTTATTGTGTTATTATTATTATTATTTAATTTTTTTATTTAAAGGCTTTGTTAGTGTACAATTTATGAGTTTGTTGTAACGAATTCTTGTTATTAACGTGATAAGTATTGGAACACTTGATCACGAGAATTTGGAGAATGTTACTCAGGAGAAAATTTAGTGTATGTTACTTTCCGCTTAAAGAAAAACTTTGCTTATTATTTTAGAATTTTTGAACTTTTATTATTTCTTTATAGTTTTCTATTTTAGCACTAGTTTATTATCATTCAAACTTTCAATTGTTTTATTTTTTCTGCTGTTATTTTTTTTTCTGTCCATAAGTATAATTATTTAAAAGTAACGAGTAGATCGTCACAATTACACGCCAATGAGACTGATGATAAGTCAAGTTCCAGCGAGTTTATCTCAACTCAAAGTCAAAGTTTTCGAGCTCAAGTCGAGTTTGATTCGAGTTAACTAAAATCTATTCGATTTTGATTCAATTTTCGAGTTGAATCAATCTTAATATTTAATCTTATTTTTATTTATATATTCATTTTAAATATAATAACATTATATTATAATTTTTTAATTAAATTTATTTGCATTATGTGTGTACTTAGATATAATTGTGTTTAATATATGCCTTCTATAATGTATTTATGTATGTAAAATATCTTAATGAGATTGAGTTAATGTGAGTTAAAATTAATTCTATAAATTATATTATACATAATTTTTAATATCAAATTATAATATTTTAAATTTTATATAAATTTTAATAATAAAATTAATATTATTTTGTAACTTACACAAATTTTAAAATAAAAATTAACTCATATGTAACTGAGCTGTTTGTTTGCCTCATTTCAGGCCTAGTTTGTTTCGAGCTTTTTCTTTGGACAAAAAGATAATTATTTTTTAAGTTTAATGAAAAAAAAAATTATTTTATTATTAAAAAATATATAAAATTTATATTGGGTGTGAAATAAAGTTAATTTTTATAGTTGAAATTTGTGTTGGGCAAAAAAATTGACTCGAACCAAACAAGGTCGAGTTTTCTCATATATCGCTATACCTTTTATTGCCTCAGTTAATGAACAAAAATTATTAAAGAAAAAAACATTAACAACAACAACAATAACAACCAAGCCTTAATCCCACTAAGTAAGGTCGGCTACATGAATCCTTTGTTTTCATTGCGCTCTATCAGTTACCAAATTCTTATATAAGTTTAAATAACTAAGACCACTCCTTATAGTTTCTTGTTATGTCTTCTTTGGTCTCCCTCTTCCTCTTTGTACATGGGCAAAATCCAATAACTTAATTTTTCTAACTGGAGCTTCAATCGGCCTACGATTTAGATGTCCAAACCATCTAAGCCGACTTTCTCTAAATTTATCCTGAATTGGTGCAATATCAACTTTTTTTAGGATATACTCATTTCTCATTCTGTCCTTTTGCGTATATCTACACATCTACCTTGACATTTTCATTTTTGTAACAGTTATTTTATTGGATCACATTATTATTATTATTATTATTATTATTTTGAATCACATCATTATTCACCTCATCCGTTAAATGCTCAATAGAAGCATGCTAATCAATCACATAAGTGTTTGGCATCATTATTTCCATATTTTTATAAAAGTTTTAGAAGTTTTTACGTATGTGTTGCACAATTTTTTTTATATTATATTATACATAATTTTTTATAAAAATCTATCAGCTCAAAGTATAAATTTTGAAAAATAAAATTTGTGTAATGTAATATTAAAATATTCATGTGACATGCATTGTGAATGTTCTAAATTTTTATTGTGTAATATTTTTAATTGATTTATGTACATGTACAAAATCAAAAAAGTAAACATAAAGTAAAAAATAATATACTTTTATATAAATATTTTTGATTTTGTATTTACTTTTTTTATATAATAAAAAATAAAAAAATGGACATAAAATGGTAAAAAAATAACGCAAAACGATATTTCTTTGATGTTTCTCGTAGTGCATAGTGCGTGAGACCTACATCTTTGTTTGGCGCACTCTTATTGAGTGTATAACTGATGAGCTATCATAATGATTTGACGTAATAATTTTTCTAAATAGAAATTCAAAACTCAATGATGATGATGTAATAATTAGTTTTTTATGTAGAAAAATACTTTTTTATTAATCTATCTTGGTTGAGATTAGACTCATCGAAATGTTAATTTATAAGTAATTAATTTTTAAAATTAATAAATAAAACATACTAAAATATTTAAATAAATTATTAATTGAACTTTAAAAAATATTATATAAAATTGAGCACTATTATATATGTTCAAATTATTTTATTTATCAATTAAATTTTTAAAATTATGTTGTTTAGTCTTTTTCTTTGGTATTGATGAATCCGATATTAATGTATTTTTGTCGAGTTGAATGTTGAGCTTTTTATCGAATGCACAATTTATTTACAGATTTTAAAATCTGAACATCTTGAAATACTGTGGGGTCCATTGGAGACAGTTAAGTGTGAACATCACTCATCGCATCATGCGCAAAAGGCGTGATTAATGGAGAATTTATCACGAGGGTCTTTCGGTTGGGTGGTCAATTAAGGCTGCCACATCCGTCAATGCCCAAACTTCTAGATTTGCTTTTCAACCGTTCTTTGTATTTTTCTTATTATTTTAAATAAGAGTAAATTACACTGAGGTCTCAGAGTTTAATACTTAATAACATATAGGTCCAATTGACCCTGAATTTTAATAAATTACCAAATGAATTATTTTTTATTTTTTATTATTAAATTTTTTAAAATTACCATTTTACCCTTCTCCTTCTCTCTCTCCTCCCGATGCCCGCGCACTTGCCGGCGGCTGCACGGCCGCTGGTCGGCCTTTCCTCCTCTTTGTCTTCTCCTAATCCCCGCGCATGTGCGAGGTCGCATGGCCGTCGGCGGGTTCGCGGCTGCACGGCGTGTGCAACCCAATAAATAATTTTAAAATGATAATTATCTTGATTCCCGCGCGTGTGCGACCCACCGGGAGCAGAGAGAAGGGAAAAAATAAAATGATAATTTAAAAAAAAAAATTGATAATAAAGAAATTAAAAAATCTCATAATTTATTAAAACTCAGGAACTCCAATGTTATAATTTAAAAAACGTGAATCTGTATGATATTAAGCGTTAAATTCAGAAATTTAGGTGTAATTTGCCCTTTAAATAATATTATGTATTTCCAATAAATAATTTCAAATAATAAAGTTAATTAAATTTTTTTGTCCTATAAGAAATTTAGTTATATTTAATATTTAAAATCATTTGTTAGTAGGGTTGCATATAGTCCGCTTAATTCAGTTCTGCACTTAATTGAATCTGACTCGTGCATTTATGGGCTTGACTTAGACCTAAATCGTTGAGTTCGAGTTGAGCCCAATCAAATTTGAGTTTAATGAATAATCTTTAATTAAAAAAATATAATGATCATAATAGTAATATTTTAATTTAAAATATTTTTTTAACAAGAAAGAATGTGTATGATATGACTAAAAATTGTGAAAAAGAGAAATTTAGATTAAAGTAAAAGAATATACGTATATATATAATTAAAAATTTCATTATAATTTTCAAATAAATTAATATTTTACATCCTATGTGCAATAATAGTAATAGAAACAACCTAAAGAAAATAATTTAGGAGAAATCATATCAAAAAATAAGAATGAAAATATGAAATGATGATATAAAAATATTAATATCAAATTGTAAAGAAATTATGTTACAGTAATGTAAAAGTTATTTTCGGATTTCATATTTTACCACTCATCTAAATCGGGTCAGTTTGATTTTACTAAAACCATACATTAAACTCAAGAATCAGATCATGTAATTGATTTTGAATATTTTAACAATAAGAACTGTTTCGAATCATGTAGACTGAACCCAAATTCATCGATTTCGTTAGATTTCGGGTCAGTTTTTCAGTTCTTTGGATCGTGTTGTGCACCCTATTTGTTGGAGCAATAAAGCATTTAGAACTTACTTGAAACTTCCTTGGTTTTTAATTCGACTCCAAATCGGTTCAAAATCTTTTAATTGAATCATGACTTAAAGCCGTTGGCTCGAGGTTGATTTCAAGACAATTGTGTTAGATCCTACCTAGCACACTCTACTGTGCGATCAAATTGCTTGGTTGATTTAGTTGGCCACTTTAAAAATATTATGCTAAAGGTAGCTTTTATTAGCCTCCAAATACAAACTATTCGATTAATTCGGGTAGCGATTTGCCAAGTAGTACAGTTGAACTGTTCAATTGAACAGTTAAACCAAAAAGTTCACCCAAACGAGCTACTCGAATTGGCCCTCTCTCATTTTTTTAACAGAGCAATTAATACTATTTTACTAAGACATGCCTCTCCAGCCTGATATGTAAGTGAAAAGAAGTAAGTCTTGGCTAACGAAGAGCAGTCTTATGGCATGGGTTAGTTAGTCATTAAACTTATAGTTAAGAGATTCTTTATTAATGAGAACTATCTGCACTACCGACTCTACCAACTCCACCAACTCCCTCCTCCCATAAATACCTCTATTAATGCAGAGGGAGATCTTTTAAATTCTCTCTCTCTCTCTCTCTCTCTCTCTCTCTCTCTCTCTCTCTCTCCTTCAGCCTTCATAATTTCCCTTCTTGCTTAAGTTATTTCAATTAACTTGTTGGCTATTAAGCTCACAACCACGCTCCATGACTTAATTTAATTTTCTACGACGGTGAACCAGCCTCCCTTCTTTGCCATACAGAGAAGCCTCTCCTTCTACTCATTCCCCTAACTCGCTTTCTACAATATTTATAATTTACATTATTAGCGGGAAACTCTTATTTCTCCTTCCCTGGTGTTTAGTATTTGTTGACGTAGGATGTGGGGGTCCCAGGAAACACCAAAAAGAAAGAGAGTTCCGGGAGACGGCGGCGCGCAAGCAATTCAG
The DNA here is from genome assembly GCA_019297695.1 of Apostasia ramifera. Taxonomy (NCBI): domain Eukaryota; kingdom Viridiplantae; phylum Streptophyta; class Magnoliopsida; order Asparagales; family Orchidaceae; genus Apostasia; species Apostasia ramifera. The sequence goes on along the minus strand of JAEMOT010003854.1, from coordinate 236,585 downwards.
AGCATTCAGAGAAACACACAGAGATTTAAGGTGGTTCAGGGAGAGAATCCCCTACGTCCACCGGTCGATCAGTGAGGAAGCTTTACTAATGGAGAAAAGTGGCCTTGAAGGCTTGTACAGTGTTTCTAAGAGAAAAGAAGAAGAAGAAGAGAGCTCCTTAGTTGGGGCCCTGTTACATGAGAGTGGGGGAGTCCTTTTCTTTTTGATGGAGCTGATCTTCCTCTCCTGCTTGCTTTTTTTCACCCCCCCTTCCTCCTTTTTTTTGTTGGGGAACTGTTCAGCGGTATTTGTAGACGATGGGGTGTGTGGCCTCATCCTGGTTTTCCGAAGGAAAAGTGATGGACAGGCTCTGGGTTTGCGCCGTTTGTCTGCCACCTGAGAGGCCTGCAGCCGCGAAAGGAGGACGATATCTTTTAATACTAGTACTTCTCCTGAGGATCCGCAATGGTTGAAGCATGCGGATCCTTAATTTGCGGGTCTGGAAAAAGGTGCCTTATACGGGGAACAACGCGGTTAGGTAGAGCTAATTGTGACAGGCCCTGCTCCGTAACCTCGTGCCCGATGTTATCAGGGATGGTCCTGGGGTATTGGGAACGAGGTTAGGTTGAACCCTCGTGGCCGAGGTTCGACCTGGTCAAAAGTCCTGCAAAGTCAGACGGATGAGTCAGCAAATCAAACAACGAGATGGAGGCCAGCTAGGCGCCACGTGCACGATCAGAATGCAGCGCAGGAACCACGTGTTAATAGTATTATTTCTTAGTTTAGACTTCTTCCGCAAGTACTCTTGAAATTGAGTTGATTTGAAATTATATATATATTTTAGATAATATTTTTTATTTTAAAACTGCAATATAGATAAAGTTGATATATATATATATGTTTGTATGTATGATATTTATATGAAATAATTTTTATATAATTAAATTGACAAATTAATTTATTGTAGGACTATGATATATTTAATGCTTATTATTTATAAGACAAAGAATCAAATTATCTTAGTTACAAATTAGTTCAAATCAGCTCGAAATAGAGCATGATTTGAATCAATTCGATCTGATTTCAGTTAAATTTTAAGCTAAGTTTAAAAAATTTTATTTTGAGTTGCTTTGATTTATTTGAAATTAATCTGATGCATAAAGTTGTAAGAGAAAATGCTAACATTATCAAGAAATTGACAATTTTGTTGCTGCTCAAAAAGAGCCTCACTTTTTCAAAAGCTAATTAATGACTAACCTTTGATATATCAGCAATTGTCCTTCTGTAGTCAAAATCAACATCAAAATAATACTAGTTAAAAAAAAATAATAATAAATAATTTTTTATTAAATTTTACATAAATTTTAATATAATTAAATATTATTTTATTTCACATACTTAATTATTTTTAATAAAATTATAAATTTTATTTCACATCCTAAATTAAAGTACATAATTCGAGTATTTTAATCTAAATTGTGAAATAAAATTAATAGTTTTATTGATAATAATTGAGTATATAAAATAAAATGATATTTTTATATCAAAATTTATGTAAAATATAATAATTTTTTTTTATTATTTAAATTAGTCCTATTTTGATTCTTATTTTGGTCATTGTGCTAAACATAACTTTAGAAATATCAATAATTTTGGCTTCTCATTCTCTAAAAATTGAATTATTACGGATCATTCTCCACCCACTTTAGGTTAGTTCTACCTTACGATATGTTAATACACACGTATAATTTATTGTTAATCTGCATAAACAAATGTTAGAATTATAATATTTGTGAATTTAGGACATATTTGGCAATGAGTTAAAAATCATGGCTAAAATTAGTCATGGCCAAAATCTTAAATTTATTTTAAAAATAACTTAAAAAATTATTTTATATCTTATCTCACACAAATTCCAACATCAAACTATCACTTTATTTCACATCTAACATAATTCTCAATAAATCAATCAACTTTATTTCACATCCTACACAATTTTTAATATAATCAACATACTTTATTTCACATTATACATATTTTTTAAAAATGATTAAAAATTCTAACTAAATCTTCTTTTTTTTTTCTTATTACAAAACAGAGCTAATGTGTAATTTATATGTACTTGTCAAACAGCAGTAAATGATGATAGAATTACATTCTAATAATGGGAATTGAATTTGAGTGTAAGTAAGAAGATTTTTGTTACACATAAATATTTTTCTTTAAATATTTAATAATCGAAAGATTCAGAACATTCAGTATTCATTGAACAAAAATGTAACGTTAAGTGCAGATATTGAGAATTTGAGATATTTAAGATAAAGTCGAAAAGGTTATCAAACTGGTCAAAAATGAGGTTGGCATCTAATTCCTTCATTTTTATTTTTATTTATGAAGGATGAATAAGTTTTCATCAATTGAGAAATTTAGTTTTATTTTTAAATTAATTCGAGAAACTACTTAATAAACTTATACCCAATCGAGCATAGAATTTGTTATGCACATTTAATAAAAATTGGCTGTAAAATGCACCAATGGTAATGGTATTTACATGTAATTATATAACATAATAAATATTATTATATAATTTAATTAAAAAAGTTAATAACAATTAGAACTATTTAGATTTTAATTACAAAGTTGGTCCTCCAATTTGAGATTATGTATGAATATATCTATTAATTTTAAAAAAAAAACTTAATAGATGATTTTTTTATTAATATTGAAGGACTAATTTATAATTATCTTAAAATATGTAGCAAATATGGTCAATTTTAAAATTAGAATAATTTAATTGCAATTGGGATTAGAGGAACCTAATTGCAATTACACCAAAAAGAAAATCATATGAGAATTTACTTATCAGTCCAAGCCCCACCCTTGGTGCCACTTCCTCTTTAAATTATGCTCCCCCTTCCACTTGTCTGATCACGCGCCTGCAGTTCCAGTAGTAGCTGCCCCCTCCCCTCGTGAAGATGAAGCAAACCCTTTTCCTCTGCTTCTTCATCTCCATCCTTCTGCTGACCCGAGCTCCGGCAGGCGCTCCGGCTAACTGCGACCCCTTGCAGCTGAGCCCTTGCGCCAACTCTATTTTCTCCGGCACGCCGCCGACGCCCACCTGCTGCTCGAGGCTCAGCGAGCAGCGCCCCTGCCTCTGCCAGTACCTGAGAGACCCAAACTTGAGAAAGTATGTTGACTCTCCCAATGCCAAAAAGGTAGCCGCTGCCTGCAAAATCCCATTCCCTAGCTGTTGAACTCTTCAAATTTCTGATAAATGAATCTGAACTCAGAGATGATGCCTTCATCTCTGAAGTATCAATATGGAGAGATGTTGCTAGTACTGAAAAAATTAGTCTTTTGAGCTGGATATGAATAAAATGCTAGCTTTGCAGCTGCTTGCTTTTATCAGATCTGACTATCTGAACATAATGAGATGCCTTTAATCCTCATCAGATTTTCTCTATCAATTGCCTGATCTCGGCTGTCACAAGTCTCAATAAGGGGTACGCTAGACGAGCAAGCGTAGTCGATTCAGGTAAATGCCTAGTCGAACAGTCTGCTCGAACAAACAATTCGCCTATAACCTATAGCTCGCTTTGAGCTAAGTAATTAATACTAGACGTATATACTCGTCATATTCCCATAATATGATTCGTAAGTCATAGCCTAGAAGTACACTTCCTTCGCCCTAAGGTGGAAGATCACAAGCATGAGAGCCATCTACTTCACTTGCAGTTCCCTTCGCTGATCTCCTCCTTATAAATTCATTCTTTTAATGCTTTAAGGGGGTTCCACTCTTCCGAGAAAGTATAAGTTAAGGTTTTTGTTCGACTAACCACAAAAGTCTTCGGCACGTCCAGTCCCCACCGCTCAGTCTTATCTCTCATTGAGACTGCCTGCACTTGCTCCTAATTTTCTTCCCTCATCGTAACCACTTCCCGATCTTACTCCTTAATTAACTCATTATGTAAAAAATCATTGGTTGATCTCACTTTCTCATTTTTTGGTTTTTTTTTTTAAATACTGATATTAAATTAGGGGTGATTTTTAGTCAATTTTGAGCACATAACCTTCAATTGGAAGTTAAAATTTTTGATATTAAATCCAATTTGCTCTCGTTATATTGGAAGGTTTTTCTTATTTGGCGAAGATTTTAAAGTTAAACTCATCCTAATTACAAGTTGTATCTTATCTATGATGTTAACTTTACATTTATATATATTAAGATAAAGTATTATGAATTCATTTGTACATATTATATATGTGTATTTATATTTTAATATCTTTTTATGCAAACTAATTATCAAATGTGTTTTATGAGTTTAATTAATTTCATTTCAAGAAATGGACACAAGAAATACAAGTTGATATTAATTTGAATGAAAAAAAATGCAAGCAAAGGTAAAGTTTATTGAAATTGTGCATCATAATGAATTTAAACTTTCAATTAATTTCTCACAGAAATTGATTTAATTTAATGTGAAACTTATTAAATATAAAAAAATTTATTTAAACTTAGATGTAAATTCTACATAACAGATATAAGACTAGTAATATTATTCAGTGTAAAATATTAATTTATAAAGTAAAAATATATAAGTAAAATAAATATTATAGAGATGAAGATCGATGCTAAGGTGGATAAGTGAGTATATACGAAAAGATATGATAAAAAATGAATATATCTACGAGAAAGTTGGGTAACCTTAATTAAAGATAAGCTCAAGAGAGTTGACTAATATGATTTAGATATATGAATTTTAATTGATGGAAGTTCTAATAAGAATTGAATTATTGCTTTTGTTAAAAGAGGAAAAGAAAAATCAAATAAAATATGATAAAAATTTCAGATATTTAGAGGTAAATGAGAACTTGTTATTTGACAGAGTAGAATGAAAACAAAGAATTCACATAATCGATCTCACTCAATGAGAGAAAAACTCGGCTATTGCTATTATTTATTATTGTAAGGTGAAACTTATTAAATATTCGTTTGTTATGCACATCGTTTAAACAACAAATTGGTATAATTGTCGATCAAAATTAGAATTTTTGTTTGTTACGTATGCCAATATCCAGCAACAAGTTTCAGAGAGTCATTAAATCTGCTCAAGTATATTAGAATTTATTTAGTTCTAAGATAAACTTTAATAAATTTGAATCAAAATGATCTAGTTTAAATTTATTTTTAAAGAAAATTTCGCATTATAAATTATTTAATTTGTACCAACTATATTATATATAATGCTTTCAGATATATGTAATATTTTTACCTTACACTCTGAATAATAAATAGTAAATTAATCTCATTTAAGCCTCTTTAATTTAAGTTTATGTGACAAAAATTTTTATAGTTTCAAATTAATAAAATTAATATAACGTCCAAATAGTTCTCAATCAAATAGGCTCAATAAAATATTTTTTTAATTACTAAATCAAGTAGATATATAATATTATTTTTAAATTATTCAAATTAATTTATTAATTAAAAAATAATATCATTTATTCGTCTCGTTACAAATGATTTAATGCGTGCCCGTGTTTGGTTGGAACTTAAAATGAGCTGAACATTTTTTAATCTTTATTTAACATAAATTTAATATAAGAATATCAATTTTATTTTATATAATACAATATTATAATATCAAAATAAAATTTATATTCAATTTAATACATATGTAAACAAAAAACAATCTTATTCTACACTCAATATAAATTTCAAAGCTAAAATAAATTTATTTTATACCATATATATAATATTTCTTTTTTAATTTAGAAATAGCTTTCCAACAAATTAAATAAGTGTTTTTTATACGAATTAAACAAGTATTTTTTTAATAGATAAGAATTAAACAAGTGTTAAAACAAGTGTTAAAAAATTGTCAAAAAATCCTACAGATTTAATGTGATGCCCGTGGCCGAAGAGAGCGGAGAGTGATCAAAATAATCATTAAAGCAAAGTACAGCTATTGACAGGCTTCTAGGTCGAATAATGAGTAGTGACTAGTGAGAGGGGCATAAAAATAAATTATTTTACATCAAAAAAGAAGGAAAATTCTGAGCTGTATAAGTAGATAATGGATGACCTCCTAGGAAGTGCTCAAGTCATATAATTTTGTTAAAGCCAAAGCGAACAATATCTCTATATTTTGGGATTAAACATCTCGTATTTATTTATAAAATTTAAATTTAAATTTATTAAAATTAAATTTAAATTATAATATTTTTTATTTTAAATTATATATAATGTGAAATAAAATTAATTATTATATTAAGATGTGTAAAAGATATGATATAAATTAATTATTATTTTAGTATTTTGTAAAATAAAATTAACTTTTCAATTTTTGAAAATATATAATATAATTAAATTTTAATATTATATTTTATATTTAATATGGTATGTCAAATTAAATTTTACAAAGTTAATTTTAATCTAATTAAATAAACATACTTTCTTCTAATTGTATTGTGATTCTTTTAATTATGTTAATAGAA
>JAEMOT010003854.1:201322-230066 GCA_019297695.1 Apostasia ramifera | reverse complement strand
TTTTTTAAGAGAATATTTTCTTTAATTAGCATGCATACTTTAACATTTTTTTAGATTTTTCATTGAGACCTCATTCAATCCAAGTAAATTGTATATTAAAAATTAAATTTATTAGTTTTAACATATATAAATTTTAATAGTAAAATTTATATATATGTGTTATACATTTTAATGTAACACATATAAATTTCAATATTAAAATTTAATTATATTTTAAAATATATAAATTTTAAAGTAAAAATTTTATTTTATATTTATTTATATTTTTTAAATAATAATTATCTTATATCATATGTTTTATACATTTTAATGTAACAATTAATTTTATTTTATATCATTTTAAAAATTGGAGAAAAAGCGTAGTGAAAAAGCAAGCTAAGCTCGAGCCTGGAAGAGGAGAGTCGGGAGACTGAAACCAAGCCCAGGCTAGAGTATTCGCAGATCTGCCATCGCCGCCATCGCCGCCATCGCCGCCATCGCCGCCATTTTACCCATGGGGTTCTCCGTCGCGGTGATAGCCGTGACCGCATCTCTCCACCTCATCGCCTTCGTCCTCGCTGTCGGTGCCGAGAGGAGGCGTAGCACGGTACTCTTTTCTCTTCATGAATTCGTCCGTCTTCCCCCTTTCTCTGTGATCTCTTTCTCCGTCTTTGATTTCACTGCAGGGGAGAGTTGTGCCGGACGAGTACGACGACCGGACCTTCTGCGTCTACGATTCGGACGCATCGACGGTGTACGGGCTGTCGGCGTTCGCGGCGCTGCTTGTGAGCCAGACGGTGGTGAGCGGCGTCACAAAGTGCCTCTGCTTTGGCCGCGGTCTCGTCGGCGGCAGCACCTGGACCCGCGCATGCATTATTTCTTCCTTTTTCCTTTCCTGGTAAAAGGGCGTCCTTGCGTTTTTCTTGTCTCTTTAAATTTTTTTGATTGCTTGGAATTATCGCCTACAGATCTAGACAATCGTCACCTGATTGCGCTTCGTCGATATATGATTTTTAAATTCTGAGAAACTGAAGGATATGATCGCTTTCGCGTTCATAATTTCTGGGTATTTTGATGTGATGGAGTCAACGAGAAAATTTTGACTAATACGTGGATCTGTATTTTCTGTTTTGTTTAAGTCCCAATTCAGTGATTCCTTTTGCAGAACATGTTGAAATGCGTTTTAGTCAACTGATCCGACGGGTGAGATGGGAAATAGAGTGAAAGGAGAAAAGAGAGGGTAAGTGAAAAGCAGCACAGATCTAGGATGTTTTTACATGGGCCGAGGAACGGGAAAACCAAAGCGCTTTCGCTGCAGCTTGCGGTAGCAGTTGAAAGATTCAAATGCTGGGATCAGAGCTTCCTAGAGCTAGTTACAATAATATTAGAGGACAGGGAGACCCTCCCTCATCCTGTAGGATGTGCGTGATGTTGTATGATCCCTCCATATGGGAGTAAGTGTTGGAGTAAGTTCGACAAAGAAGTTGAAGAATGCAAGTTGCAATTTCATTGTTGAGGGGCTGTCTGGTAGCAGATGGTTTTGGGATCGGATTGGGTGGTTTTTTTTTCCCCTCTATTCTTAACTACATTCTTTTCTTGTGAAATTGAGGGATCAAAAGGCAAGACAAAAGAAAACAAGAAAAAAAGAAATCAAATCGCACTATCTATATTATAGCTAAATAACCCTTTTTTCTACTGAAGTTGTTGAAATTATTCATAATAAGATATTGGCTACAATTGAGGAGGTCTTATCATTAAATTTTCCATTTATTTGAGATTTAGACAATTAGCAATCTATTCTATAATTATTGAATTGACCATAGCCATAGATATCAGTTATAGATGAGTATCCCCCAAGCTCGACACCACTTCAGTCCACCCATCTACTCACGCTAAGACTTCCCATTTCTATCATCTGAAAAAGAGCTCTTACCATTAATCCCGATTTTCGATAAATATATAATTAATGGAACTATTAATAGGATTGGTGTTGCAAATTTTTTAATGGAAGAAGGAATAAAATATATGGGAGGTGCATGAATTTCATCTTACCTATTGTTTTTCTTATTATGTATTAATCTTTTTATTTTTGTTTGTTCTTTTCCTTCTCTTCTTTCAGCCTTTGAATTCCCAATTATCTTGATGGATATTGAGATCAAAATCTTCATAAAATAGGCTATCTTGATAGCGTGCTTCTTTCAAGTAAAAGTGAAATTCATTATTTGTTTTTTCCTTTTTCATTCACCGTACTCTCTTCGATTGATCTCTCTTGTTCCTGTTTAGGCATTTTCATTTTAGAAGTTATTTTTACACCACTTTCTTCCTTTCTTTCTTTCATTTCTGAGGTTTCTTTCTCTTTCAGTTTCTTAGTGATAATAGGTGAATTCTGTCTAAATAGTAGGCACATGTGTTAAATAAGAGAATTTTGGGATAGAAAGAGAAAAAAAAATTAAAGTTATTTTAATATTAAGGTTTTTGTTGAATGTAAAATATAATTGATTTTTTATTGAAATATATGTATGATGTGCAATAAAATTAGTTTTTAATATTAAAATTTATGGATGGCATGAAATAAATATAAAAATTAGTTGGATGTAGTTAGGATGACTTGACTTTGTGTTGGGGCTCCAAGCAGATAGGGCTCTAGGACTTGTCGAAAAACGATGTTTTTTAATAAGGCTCAAGATTTTGGAACCCTCAAGGAAAAGTCGGGATTGAATCTATGTGTGAGATGAAACTTCTTCTAATGGTCAGGGTTATGAAATTTTGACTTATAGCTGGGGTATGTTAAACTTTGTCTGAGTGCAAACTTTGGGAGAACTGATCTTGGAGAAGGGAAACTCTGATACAAAATGATGCTACCTGTTTGCTTATTTGCTAAGAAGATATTCTCTTAATAAAATTGCTCAGGTGTTCAATGGTGTTAGAGGAATCTTAGATGGCTATGGAATAGTGGCCATGTTAGTGTTTGTCAAAACTTTTAAAGGGAGTGGCCAAGTAGAAAAGCGCCATGTTAGGATTCCAGGAATTTTGGCAAGACGTTAGTTGCTCCTTCCCCCACGAAAAGAGCTTGAGGAGACTTGGTATAGTTGGAGGAGCAACTCTTTTGGATCCTTAGGAGTCTAAGGCGTGGGTCCTCGAGGACTTTAAAGAAACCAGAAGATCCGAGGCAGATCCAAGTTTAGTAGAGAAGACAATCCCTAGCTTTGGCCCCATCCTTCAGCAGTATATAGCTTCCTCGAAGAGAAGATGAAGATACGATATGAAAAGATATTTGGGGGAGGGGGGTACCTTGTATGGATTCAAGTTATTGTGGTTGATGGTTTAAAAAGCCTAAATTGGAATAGGAATCGAGCCAAAACATAGTTGTGTCTCCTACGGGAAAAGCGAGGAATTGAGGAAGTCTCGAGGTATTCATTACTGATACTAGGAAGAGTATTGGAAGAGCTACATGTGGCTTGCAAATTCGTCGGAGGTTCAGGCGGGTAGGGCTTTCAATAGGACATGTTCTTGGTAGAAAAAATTACTAGAATACCCCTCTACTGGCTTACTCTATGCACCTAATGGAAAAAAGTCATTTGAGTCATAGGCCACGTTCATTGGAGGGATCATGGGTGCAATCCACTAAATCTTCTGTGCCAGTTATGTGAATCCACTATTCTCAACTTTCATGTTTAATTTACGGGCTCATACAGGCTATAGTGAAATAGCTGATGTGTTTGAACTCTTATGTTTATAGTAGTTATTTTTGCTGGATGCATCAGCCTTGTGAGCCGTCATTCAAATTATATCTTCAAGCAACGAATAAAAGAAAAGAAAACAACAAAAACCACATTTGCCCAGTAATTTGATAGCACAAGATTAAATCATGGTTCGAAATCTACCTTCTCAGTTTTTTATAACACGGAGCTAGATGGCTCTTCAAAGATTTGCCTTTTAAGTCCCTGTTTGGCGCGAGGACTAAAATGAGGACCAAAATAGTACTAATTTAAAAGACAACAATAATAATAATAAATATTTTTTTTAATTATTCTACACAAATTTTAATATAAAAAAATATTATTTTAATTCACATACTCAATAATTTTTAATAAAAATATTAATTTTATTTCACATCTTAAATCAAAATACTCGATTCGAATATTTTGGTCTAAGATGTAAAATAAAATTAATATTTTTATTGAAAATTGTTGAGTATTTAAACTAAAATAATATTTTTTCATATTAAAACTTGTGTAGAATGATTAAAAAAAATTATTTATTATTATTATTATTATTATTATTTAAACTAGTATTATTTTAGTCCTAATTTTGGTTCTCGCGCCAAACAGGATTAGAGAGTTTTCGGATGGTTGTTTTAGCTCTTGCCATCCAATTCATAACCTGGAAGGAGCAAAGCACTGATTTTATCAACACGCCTTAGGAACCAAAGTGCTTTTCTCTCATCTTTTCTGCTGCTGTAGTTGACTGACCCTTCGATCACTGAATCTCCCAAATTTTTTGACATAAAAGAGCAAGCTTAATGCAGACTTTTAACATATTTGATCTGCAGGTTGTGTTTCTTGGTGGCGGAAGCTTGCCTTGTTGCAGGATCAGCAAGGAATGCTTATCACACTAAGTACATTGGCTACTATGAGAAGAAGGATTTGACATCATGCATTTCCCTTCGTAAGGGGGTCTTCGCCGCTGCTGCGGTATTCATCCTCTTTTCATTGGCAACATCACTTCTATTCTACTGGAGCTACGCCAAGACCGACACTGGAGGCTGGGTGAAGCAACAAAACGAGGGCGGCATAGGCATGTCAGAATTCGACCCAGATAAAGGCGGCAGCAGGAGCTGAAAACCTGCATTCAAATATAGTTTTTGTTTATATTTGCAAACGTGAGAGAAGACTTGTAGTATGTGCCGTGGCTGCAATGGAGCTTGGATGTGAGAATGTTTGATGGAGAAATGAGATACTTCAGCTGTGATGGTAGTGTTTAACTAATGTATGATCAAGTTGATGTAGTTTTTGCGTGAAGTTTTGCTAGAAAAGAACTTTATGTATGAAGATAATTTCATGTTGCATTTATTGCATTTTCCAGCCTTTGCAATTGTAAATTAAATCTTTGGGCCATATTTTTACTTTGGTTGCTAGCAGGCAAGCTTAACGAAATAGACTGGAAATCCTTAAATCTTTTCTGGAGTGGATCCGTATCCCTTTCATCTAAATCTAAGCATTCTTTCTTTTTTTTTTGTTTAAATTTGATTTGATACAACTTGACAACATTAAAAAATATAAAAAGGATAATATTATTATGTTATTTTTGAAAAATATGTATGATAAGAAATAGGGAGAATTGTATTATCACCTCAAAGAAAGATTGTTTTGCTCATTTTACTTCAAATTAGTTTTTAATTTATTTTTTTATATTTTAAATGTATAATTATAAATTACATTCTTTTTATTAAGTTAGAGAATATTTAGTCATTCATTAATACTAGAGAGAAACATTTATAATTATGAATTTAAAATATAGAATGATATATATAAATATTTAATTTTAAGAGTTAAATAAGTAAAAAATTATTCTTTAGAGTTGATTTATGTAATTCTCTTGAAAAAAATGAATTCTATTAAAAGTTGTGTAAAATACTTATTCATTAAGATTATTTGTTAGTTTTGTATGTCGTAAGAGTTTGTGAAATTGTTGACATGTATAATAAAGAACATGAAAGATTGCTTTATTATTAAAGTAATGTTACATAAGTGTTTGAAGTCAAACATTAAAATCAATTAAAATCAATGATTTTCAATATGGGACTAATGATACAAAAGCAAAATTAATTTTTTTATTTATGTGGCATAATTCTTATATATGAACCCTAAATGGATTCAATATTTAAAGAGATTTATGAAAACTACAGAGCATTTTTTTTTTATTATTTTCTTTGAATCAAAAATGAAGAAGCGTTTAATTCAATATTATTTTGATGTTATGTTATGTTATCTAAATGTTATTTTTTTTGTAATAATTCTATAAATTTTTTAAAAAAATTTAAAAATATTAAATCAAATAATTATTATTTTTAAATAATATAATATCAAAATAATATTGAACTAAATGCCTTTTAAATAAAATAAATCATAGGATTCTAATCTAGTTTTGGACCAAACTGGTCCATCACTTTCTACCGTCATACATTTTAAAAAAGAAATAATTACCTACATGCCACACAATTTAGTTTTATTTATACTTTACCCATCCATTCTTAGTTAATTACGCTATACATACTTAAAATATTATAAAATCTTACATACACACATTTTAACTTATTTTTATTATAATGAGTAATCATAATTTTTCAATAATCTAATTATAATTAGATTACAAAAAACTGAACCGTTCATTATATTATTTTAAGGATATTTAAATATATTTTGAGTAAAAATCCTAAAATCTTAATGTTTAGGTGGCGGCAAATGAAGAAGACATCCGCGACGTGAATTGATTTTAGGACAAATCAGCGCTTTAACGTGGTATTGAGGAAGAGAAAAATATTTATCATTAAAAGCAAAAATATAATTTTAATGATTTACTAACAGAATATTTTTTTTAAATAGATTTTGATTAAATTTTAACTCAAATGTGTGTATTTAAGATTTTGTAATATTTTGAGTGTGCATAGCGTAATTAACTAAAAATGAATGAGTAATATATAAATAAAATTAAATTATGCCATGTAGATAATTATCGCTTTAAAAAAGTAAATGCCTCTGCTGTTACAGCAGCGATTAGGGGTGTGCAAACTATGGTTTAAACTGAAAAATCGAACCGAACTGTTTAAATTTAACGGTTTGGTTTGGTTTAGAATCTAGCGGTTTTGTGATGGTTTGATATTTTGAATATTTCGGTTAATTGGTTTGGGTTCGGTTTCACATGTTTGGAAACCAAACCGACCGAATTAACCGAATAACCCACATATTTATATTGGGCCGGTTCAGTTGGCGATTTGCCGATTTGGGTTCGCTCATAGACGGGTTCGCGAGAAAGAAGGCTGATTCAACCAACCGAGAAGTTTTAGATTATTTAGGGTTGCGCGACTTGCGTGACTTGCGCTGCAGATCAAAGGTTGCAGACCAAAAATATGGTTTTAACCAAACCAAACCAAACCGAACCGATATTTATTTGGTTGATTTGGTTTGGTTTATAATATAATTTGGTTGGTTTGGTTTCATTAAATTTAAAACCGAATCCAATCTTTTTCTTTGGTTTGATCACCAAACTAATCACTTAAACCGAATGCACACCCCTAGCAGCGATGCAGTTTTGCTAGGAATGAAAGAGAATGATGTAATTTAGTGCTGCTTTATGTTAATAATTATGAAGGCCAGGTGCTGCAAGTTGGCAACAAGATTATATCTTAAAGTATCTCATGTTGCCTTTTTTAAAATAATAATAATAATTCTTGATATGAGACATGCTAATTTATATGTTCGAATACTAATTTTACACATGATAAAATGATTAATAAATATCTAATGTTAAAATGATACTAAAATTAATGTGAGATAAATACAAATATAATATTTTAATATCAAAATCAAATGCAAATTTTATTATAAATTATCTCAAATTTTCATTAGAAAATATTATTTAAAAAGCCCTAATTTCATCCTAAAATTTAAGGAATACATTGTGAGATTATTTAAACACTAACTAATTAAAAAAAATAAATTTATAGAAACATAAATTCACTAATTGAAATTTTAACAAACTCTACTTATAAAAACCAATAAAAAATAATATGTATCATCTATCAAGTACCAAATATGAGAATATCCTCATCATTCTTTTTTTTTGTGTTGTAGAATAATTTTATGTATTTAAGTGTTTTTCTTCTCTTTAATTAAGATCAGAATATTATTGCTACAAAATTGTCATTAACGGAACAGTAGTATATGAAATATTTGAAGGACATTCATATCAAATATTAAACAACATAAATATTATACAGTAAATATTTCTCTACTGATTTTCATTTTTAGGGTTGAACATTCTAGTATATACACATTGATATATTTGCATAAGAACATTTAAACTTTCTCATTATCACACTCTCTTTTTTCTTTGCTTCCTGGCAAGAAAGAATGAACGCTTTTATACATTCCAACATATCGTGTCATGCTGTTTTTCAGTGTTCCTATGTAGCATCCGTGCTTCCTAAGTACTTTTTAATATAGAGTAAAAACTATAATAAAATTATATAATCATATAAATATTTATTGTATCATTTAGTGTGTCTTGTCATGTTCGTGTTTTATAATTTGAAAATTATCATGCATGCATATCATGTCGTGTCACATACCAATGTTCGCATATCATGTCCATACTTCCAAGCTTTCTAGTCCTCCTCCTCTTCTTTTTCTCTTCTTCCTCTTCTATCCCCCCTGCTTCCTCTTCCAATGGAAGATATGCTTCTTTTTCATTTTTCTATTTTTCTTTTATTCCAAACTCTAAGTATTATTTTTTTTTAAAAAAAGTTGTCGATTTATATATTAATACATATAAATCTAAATATTTACAAGTAGAACATCATAATAAAAATGTATGCAACAAGGAAGTAACACTTTTAACACTATGCATTACACAGAGGTATAAACTCTCGGAACCCCCGAAGTTATCTTGCCAGAGATTCCATCATTAGTTTTTCAATATATTAATAAACAAATTCTACAAGCCTCTATTGTATTATATACGTGAACATGATTGTAATCTCTAATTGAATATTCTAGTTATCATGAGAAAATCTAACCACACTTTTTGTATGAATGATCTGCAAGCAAAAACTAGATGTTTAAAATAGAAAAAATCAGCATTGTTGGTGTTATTCAATAACTATCTCATTATTTTTCTTAAAGAAATGAATATCCCATTATTCAATCAAACACTTAAAATGCCATGTGATCAACAAAAAGGTCTAAATATAATAAAAAGGACCACATGGACACAAACTAAATACTTGAGTTGTTACTTGAAGTTGGATTGAAAAATTCGAAGCAAAAAATGATCAAACAATCTAAACCTATGTGAAATAATCCTAACCTCAAGGACCCTTGAGGAAAACAATCCAAAATATAAAAAGAATATTTGAAGAATTTATGGGGATGGA
Organism: Apostasia ramifera; assembly: GCA_019297695.1. Lineage (NCBI taxonomy): Eukaryota > Viridiplantae > Streptophyta > Magnoliopsida > Asparagales > Orchidaceae > Apostasia > Apostasia ramifera. Next base: position 220,933 of record JAEMOT010003854.1, on the reverse strand, counting down.
GAACTTTGCACCTATTATAGTTGATTTTCTTCTTGAAAAATGTCCCAAACCTGCAACAGAATATGTTGATATACAACAAATTAGCAAACATATTAATAATATCAAGTAAAACAATTACATTATAAGATCAAGATAACAAATCTCTATTATACTTTGTGTATAACATAGGAAACACAGATGTCAAAATGGAAATCTTTGTATTCACAAGTTGGCTTCTTGGGTTTGATAGAGGTTAACCTGACCCAACTTAAATGAGTATGGGGGACCCAAATTTGACTTGTTTAAGAGACCTAGGTATGGATTGATAGGTCAATCCATTTACAACCACCCAATGACTCGTTTATTAAAATTAGAACTTATTTTTTATTTCTAGTATCAATTTTTGTATTAACAGTTAAATGTATATCACATGATTTTAATTTAATTTAAATTTTCTTAATTAAATCTTATGATTACATTTATTAAAAGTAAAAAAATGAATTTATTAAAATCTTATAATTAAAAATTATAATAAATAGGTTGACGGGTCAAGTCGAGCAACTCATATATTAAATATATCAACTACGTGTCTTGATGCTTGACACATTTAATAAGCAGGTTAGAGACAAGTTCAAGTCAAGTTTATATGTGTTAGGTCGTACAACGGGTTGGCCCGAACTCCTCCCACTAACTTGAATTGCCACTCCTACATGGAATAGTGCCACAAGAATGAAATATTCTTGGCATTCTTTGTACAATGGAATGTTGCCCTAATTCCTTGATACGGAAGGCAAGGGCAGGGTTGCATGAAGTTTATGATTAGCATTTTGATGTTGTACATCGAATTTGGTCAGTGACAACCTTGTGTGTGGAGCAAAAATCTAGGTAAAGTGCAAAGTAGTTTGAATCCTTCCAACGATGATGAGTACTACAACCAATCTTCTTATCCATGAGGTGAAGATTAGAGAAAGAGAGCAGTCTAGTCACTGTAGTGCAACTCTTTGCCATTATCCACTTAGGCCTAGGTGACAAGCACGTAATCTGTAATGAGTCTTTTAGAAAGAATTAAAATCTTGTAGACCATTTTCATAATAAAATACTCTCTCTATATTTCTTTGCCTGTTTGTGCAAATTTGTTTCCTTAAAGTTCCAATAAAAGTGTTTTCGCTTTCTAAGATCCCTACTCCAGTGTTTTCAATAAAAATAAGGACGTTGAATATTTGAACTTTCATATTCTCTGTTTCTGTGATTTATTTATCTAATGAAAAGAAAAAATTAAACATAACTTATATAGAAAACGATGTTCATCAATTTTTTTCAATCTAAAATTGTAACTACTAAATAGAAAAAGATATAAGGCAATAAACAAAAATTCAAAATTTCTCAACATGCTTTTCTCTTAGACTAATAAAAACACGCACAATAATGGATGTAAGGAAGAAAAAACTAGAAAGGCTGCTAATTGCTTTCCTATCATAAAAGAAAATGGTCTTTTTAGGACTACACTTGTTGAAAAATTAGATAGGATTAGGTCCCTCAGTCAATAAAAAATCCATCAAGTAAAAATGGACCAATAAGTTCCTTAACGAGGGATAGACACAAAGTTCCAAACCCTAGTGGGATGGGAATTGGTATCCCACAGCCTCTACCATCCACAAAGTTATGCTGCACAGAAATATAATATATAAATATATATATTATATAATACATATAAATTTAACTACAACAACAATAACAACTAAACCTTAATCCCACTAGGTGGGGAATACATATAAATATAACTAAAAAAATAATATATAATATTCATTATACGCAAAATAGACTTTTTATTAAAAAAATTAGATTAAAAATTAAGCTCAATTCAACTTGAAATCAATTATATTCTAGTTAGCATGATCAAATTCGACTTGGACTTGAAATCTTGGAGTTTGAGTTGAGACAAACTCGCTTGAACTCGACACATTATTAGCCCTTGCCTTGCAACAACAAGAATAACCCAATAATCCCCCGAACCACACAAGATTTGAGTATCCCTCTTCCCTCTTTAAATATGATTGCAGAAGTAACACCTACTCGTAATCTCACTTTGTGACTCCAGACGTGTTCAGTGTTGTGAGAATTGGGAGGGATCTCCGTGATAGTCCTCAACTGCAGGCATCGAAATCATGAAGAAAAGCAACAAGAACAAGATCCAGCAATTAACCAAATGCTTGGACCCACGATAAAGAGGAAGAGCTACTTAAGAACAGAAGCAAAGAAGGAAGAAATATTGAATAGAACAAAGGGATGGGTCCATCGCTTACCAGCTCTGTCGTAGTAGGGGCAAGATCCAAGAGCGGTGCTTTTAGGGCAGTGGCAAGTCGGCGCCGCGGGTGCGGTGGAATTATACCCGCAAATCCCTTCGGAGTCCATACAATCTTTGCACCACGGCGCGCTGTTGACCCACGACAATCCAAATCCCTGCTGCAGGTCAGCCGCGAACGTGCTGTTGCTGATGTTCAGAGAGTTCGCCGCGCTGTCGAACAACGGCAGCACAGCCGTCAGGTCGCACCCCCCCATCAGACCATCCAGGAACGACGAAGCTCCCTTCTCAACTTTGTAGTAAGAGTTCGGCTTTCCGAAGAGATTGTTTATGCAGGGGATTTGGACCAGATCCCCCGACAAGGGAAAGCTGCAGTTGAGATAAACAGTGACGTTGGAGTCGTTTTGGGAGAAATCGAAGAGGGTGGAGTTGATGGTGGTGTTGGTAAAGGAATGGGGGCAGGAATTCCCTAGAAAGTCCGAATCGACGACTTCGAGAAGGCGAACATCGTAATTGATGTTTTTAACGGTGTAGTTCTGTCCTTCGAGGTTGATGGTGAGGGAGTTTTCGACGCAGCTGAGCTCGTAGCCTGGGTACCCGCAGTAGTCAAGGCTCTGGAGCAGGCGGAAAGGGTAGGAGATGGTGACGTTCGGGAGACCGCCGCAGCGAGAAAAGTGAGAGCATTGGATGTAACTAGGGTTTGTGGTAGCCTCCAAGGAGGCGGCGAAGGGCCGAACCAGAAAGGGGAGGAGGAAGAGTAGGAACATCGGACCTAAATAGCTGCAACTGCGAAGCATTTCGACGAACATCTGACGGGCATTGGCTTTGAGATGAAGAAAACTGGACGACGAGAGAAGCGAGGAGTAGTTCTATTCCGAGCTCCAACGATCTCGCAATCGAGAGAAATTTCTCAGATTTTGCGATGCGTATGAAATTCTCGCTTATTAAAATTGAATTATTTTTTTCTTCGGTACAAGTCTTCAAGTCAAAGTCAACTTCTCATACTATTCCTCTATGATGGCTAAGTAGCAAGTCATATATTAAAGTCTTCGTCTAACTATGCCTACCCAATTTGAAATTAGCTACATAAGTTTAACTTGATTTTTATTTAATATAAAATTAATTCATTCAAAAAAAATTCAACTCAACTAGTTGGCTCAATATCTATATTCTAATATCTATTTATTCCATTTTAACATGTACTTAATATTTTTTTGGTATATATATATTTTAGAAAATATATATTAAAAAAAATTAAGATATAACAACATAAATTATTCAATAAATTTAATCAAAATATTATATATAATATAATATTTTACAAATGAATATAAATCTTGAAATCAGATTAAAAATATGATTTGATTTATATTACAGATTTAAAATAATATTTACATCACATGTAATTATCTAAAAATAATAATAACTGTACTAATAGCTGCCAAAAAGGATCCTATCTTCACAAAATGGCTCATTTGGGTCCAGAATCTAGACAAATATTGGCAGCCCAAGTTGTAACTGAGTTAAGGGCTATGCAAGATCCAATATAAACTATTTTTATTTCACTGAAATATTAACCTCCTTATTCCATTTGTGTACTTCGCGGATAAATTTTCATTATTACCCATAGAAACATGGGCAAGCCATTAATTCAACAATATTAACGACATTTCTTAGGTGCTGGCGCGGCATTTAAATTATCTATAATACCTACGCATAAACAGGCTATAAGTTGTAAAGAGTACACGACTTAAGTAAAACATGTTAATTACATGACCAACGTAAGTTGTGTACCCCTCATAATTTTACTATTGAACAAGATATACTATTCTATAAGTCTTGTGAGCCGCACGACTTACAACATATTTATACAGTTATTCTAAACAATTTGCATGAACGTACAGTGAGTCAACACCAAACATTGAAATTCACAATTACAATTGAATTTTGCAAGCTTGACATAGTTTACACGGTGAGTCAACACCAAACACTCAAATAAGGCTAAGTCCACTATTGAGTCATGTATTGACCAAATTTTAAACTAACATGATAGTGATCCTACACATTCTGAGAAGTATTTTTCCAATAGAGAACGTGATAGGATTGTAGAACTTGACCTAACAATAAAACAAAACAAAAAAATCATAGAGCAAATCAAGTTTGGATATTTTTCTAGTCACCCCCAACCTGTCCCAATCTTTAGTCTTATTGGATCAATCTATTAACCCGAATGTCCTTCACATCACTCTACCTTAATCTAAATGGATCAACCCAAACACCTGGCTCTGATAAAGTGATCAACCTCAGATCTAGCTTGACATAGTTTACATGAACGTACGGTGAGCCAACACCAAACACTGAAATTCACAATTATAATTGAATCAATGGCACCCCTGTTTCTTATATGAAAGAAAATTTGACCTCCACTTTCATGGGGAAGATGAGAATGCCTTTGGCGGAATCTGCAAATCATCAACACTTCCTTCCAACATAGTCAACACCTTGCTCATCCATGGCCGATCTCCGGGTATTGGCTGGATGCACCAAAGCCCAACCAAGATCATCTTCTTCGCCATCTCTTCCGTATCCACGGTCACACCAATCTCTCTCAAGCACTCACTTTCATGCAAATGCTCATGAATCCAGTGAGGAAAGTAAACTTCACTGCTATGTTCTGCAAAAGGTTTCACATTCTTTGTCCCTCCAACCATTTCAAGCAGCAACATTCCATAGCTGTAAACATCCGATTTGCTAGAAATCACTCCAAAATTCCTGGAGAAAACTTCTGGAGCAATGAATCCTATAGTTCCCCTAACATCTGCCATAGAGAGTATGCCTGAGGCAGAATTTTGCAAGCCCGAAATCGGATATCTTAGGACAGAAGTCCTGATCTAGCAGAATGTTGTGTGGCTTGATGTCAAAGTGCACAACACGAGTATTGCAACCTCGATGCAAGTATTCTAACCCGCGCGCAATGCCGATGGCAATCTGATATAGTTTGTCCAATCCGAGATTAATTTTCATTTCCTCCGAGTATATGTGCTTCTCTAAAGATCCATTGGACATGAATTCATAGACTAGAGCTCTTCTGCATCCCTCTGAACAAAATCCTAGAAGACTTACAACATTCACATGAGAAGTTCGACCAATACTAGCTACCTCATTGACAAACTCCTCACCATTAGATTTAGCATCATTCAAGATCTTCACAGCGACTAAGCGGCCATCATTGAGGCTACCTTTGTATACTGCACCATAGCCACCTTGTCCAAGTTTATCGGAAAATGAATTCGTTATCTTCTTCACCTCTAAATACTTGTATCGTTTGAGAGAATTGGCGCTATATCTCTTTAGAAAAGACTCAATGTTAACAACTTCTTTATTTGACTCCTTCTCAAACATGACGATGTGATAAAAACTTTTTTGCCAACCCTTGTAAAAGCATAAAGATATGCAAAAGAGAGAGAATGTAGCACTTGCAATAGTACCTGAAATAAAAATGTATATCAGCAATTATGTAATAAAAATTTTAATAAATTGCATATACTTATTGGTAATTTTATTAAGGAATATATTTTGAATATTTTCAGAAAGGCAGATGAGATCAAATTTCTAGGTAAGTTAAAGTAAGATAATTTCACCATTTACACTTTCTCATTATCACTCTTTTTTCTTTGATTTCTGGCAAGAAAGCACGAATACTTTTATACATTCTATCATATCGTGTCATGCCATTTTTCAATGTTCCTATGTCGCATTTGTGCTTCTTAAGTAATTTTTAATATGGAGTAAAAACTATAATAAAATTATATAATTATATAAATATTTATTATATTATTATTGTCTTGTCATGTAAGTATTTTATAATTTGAAAGTTGTCGTGCATGTATATCATATTGTGTCACATCCTTGTGTTCGCATGTCATGTCCATGCTTCCAAGCTTTATGGTCCTCTTCCTCTTATTTTTGTTCTTCCTCTTCTATCCCTCATGCTTCCTCTTTCAATGAAAGATATGTCTTCTTTTTTATTTCTTTTTGCAAAACTCTAAATATCTTTTTCTTAAAAAAAAAGTTGCGTATTTACATATTAAACATTTATAAATCTTAATATATACGTGTAGAACATTATAATAAAAATGTATATAGCAAGAAAGTAAAATTTTTAATGCTAGCTATGCATTACACAAAGTTATTAAATTAACTCCTGAAACCCCCCAAGTTATCTTGCCAAGATTCCATCATTAGTTTTTCAATATATTAATAGACAAATTCTATTAGCCTCTATTGTATTATATATGTGAACATGATTATAATCTAACTGAATATTCTAGTTTTCATGCGAAAATCTAACTGAATATTCTAATTTTCATGAGAAAATCTAACAACAATTTTTGCTTGAGTGATTTGCATGCAAAAACTAGATGTTTAAAATGGAAAAAAATTAGCATTTTTGTGTTATTCCATAAATATCTCATTATTTTTCTTCAAAAAAAAATTTCTCATTATTCAATCAAACACTTAAAATGCAATGTGATCAACAAAAAGATCTAAACATCAATGAAAGCCAACGAAAAGGACCACATTGACAAAACTGAATACTTGAGATGTTACTTGAAGTTGGATTGGAAAATTCAAAGCAAAAAAGGATCAAACAATCTAGACCTATGTGAAATAATCCTAACCTCAAGGACTTTGAGGAAAACAATCCAAAATATAAAAAGAATATTTGAAGAATTAATGGAGATTGAGAACTTTGCACCTATTATAATTGATTTTCTTCTTGAAAAATATTCTGAACCTGCAATAAAATATATTGATATATAACAAATTAGCAAACATATTACTAATATCAAGTAATACAATTATTATAAGATCTAGATAAGGAATCTCTATTATACCTTGCATGTAACAAAGGAAATATAAATATCAAAATGGAAATATTGTATTTACAAGTTGGCTTATTGGGTCTTAAATCTGTATAGATATTAACCTGGTCTAATTTAAATGAGTATTAGCCGACCCAACTTTGACTTGTTTAAGAGACCTAAGTATGGGTTGAGAGGTCAACTTATCATTTACAACCAGTCAATGATCAGTCATTTATTAAAATTGAAACATATTTTTTGTTCCTAGTATCAATTTCTGTATTAACTAATAAATGTACATCACATAAGTTTAAACTAACCAGTCATTTACAACCATCACCTAAGTCATTTATTAAAATTTTATGATTAAAAATTATAATAAATGAAATGATGGGCCGAGTCAAATAACTCATTTATTAAATATGTCAACTATGTGTCTTGATGCTTAACACATTAAATAAATAGGTCAGAGTCAGGTTCAAGTCAAGCTTATATATGCTTGGTTATACAACAGATTGGCCTGAACTCATCCCGCTAACTCGAATTGCCACTCCTACTTGAATAGTGCCACAAGCATGAAATATTCTTGGCATTCTTTGTACAATGGAAAATTACCCTAATTCCTTGACATGTAAGGTAAGAGTAGAGTTGCATGAAGTTTAATTTTGATTAACATTTTGAAGTTGCACATTGAATTTCATTAGTGACAACCTTGTGGGCAGAGCAAGAATCTAGGTAAAGTGCAGAGTAGTTTAAATCCTTCCAACAATGACGAGTACAACAACCAATCCTCTTATCCATAAGGTGAAGATTAGAGAAAAAGAGTAGTTTAGTCATTGTAGTGCAACTCTTCTTTGCTATTATCTACTTAGGCCTAGGTGATGAGCGTGTAATCCTCTAGCGAGTTATCGAGAAAAAAACTAAAATCTTGTAAACCTTTTTCATAGTAAAATATTGTCTCTATAGTTTTTTGTTTGTTTGTGCAGATTTGTTCTCTTAAAATTTCAACAAAGGTATTTTCGCTTATCTAAGATCCCTAATCCTCATGATTTTCAAAAAATAAGAACATAGAATATTTAAACTTTTGTACTCTTTCATTTGCAATTTCAAAATTTTGATCCACAGATTAAACTAAAACCGATAAGTCATAGGCTCCATAGGAAATGTTAAATCTTGTTTTTATATTGTGAGTTGATTTTATTATATTAATTCTTAATTTGTTATAGAAAAATAAATATTATAATGTTCTGAGCTTTATAATTAATATATTATATTTTTTTCATAATGTTTTTTAATTGTTATCTTGTTTTATTATTTAAAATTAGATAAACTTTTATATCAACGTTAAAAACAAACTACGCCGTTTAAACTAAACGGAATCGTAATGTACAGTTCAATTTGATTCGGTTTGTATAAAATAATCATGGTCTGATTTTAGTTTGAAAAATTATATATAAATGAAAATTGGTGGTTTTGGCGCTAATAAAATAAGATAACAACTAATTATTAATATATAAAATATTAATAATTATACACAACTAATTGCTAATTTGCATTCCTATATTTTTCTCACTAAATAAACAACATCTAATTATTAATATATAAAATATTTGCTCATATATATATATATATATATATATAGGTAGACTTACTTGTATCTCCAGCTGCACCGCCGTCGTTGCAGTGGCTCTCATGGAGTTCAACCCCGCAGAAGCACGCAAACGACCGCTCTCCAAACCCTCCCAAGCCATACCAGCATTTCCCCTGTGTCTCCTCGCAGGACCGGCACCGATCATCTCCTCCGGCCGCCGGAGCCCACAAAAGATCGAAACCGCGCTGGAGAATCCCGTCCAACTCTTCAGCTAATTCGGAGATGTTCATAGTCTCCGGCCCACCAGGGATGATCGCTGGCACGGCCACGCTCTCCTCACATGCTCCTCGAGTGAAATTCTTGGGGATTTCATCGCCCATGAAGACGTAGGATCCCTCGCTCCCATTCGTGAGGCACGGAATCAGAGCCTCCTGATATATCACATCGTCGATTAATTCATCGGAGCAGTTGAAGAAGAAAGTGAGGGTGGAGTCTGCCGGAGCTTTGGATAGGTTCGAGCCGACGGTGAAGTTGCGGAGAGGCCGAAGGCAGCTGCCGGCCCAATCAAGGAAGAAATCGGTACTGATGAGAGAGAAACTTCGTGAAGTGTAGTTGATTTTGGTGACCACATAGTCGCCTTCGGGAAGAGGGAGAATCGGCCTGCGGTCTTTGCAGTGGAGCTTCAGTTCCGGGTAGCCACAGTATGACGCAGGAAGCAGCTCGGCTTGATGATCACTTTCGTACTTCGTGGCAAGCCAGAACGGGTAGCGGATCATTTCGGAGGCGTTATCGCCGCCGCAGTTGAAGGGGCGACAGCTTGCGGCGGCTCCGGCGGTGCCAGGGGAGGGAAGGGAGAGGGTGGCGTCGGGGAAGATGAAGAGCAGCAAAGAGAAGATAAGTCGAAGGTGACTCCGCATAGTTGGCATGGGGAAAGAACGATTGCCATGGAATCATTTATGTCGATCAGCCAGTGACTGTAAAAAGTGGGACCGGCCCGATTTGGAAAAATTATTCCTCATGCTTCCTCGGCCAATAGCCGCACGCCACGTGTGTGCATGCCGCTCGAATTTGATGGCGTATATACCTACTACTATTAAAGTACGTATGACTTTTTTTTTTAATTTATGTATGACTTAAAATTAATAAACATGAGCCCAAATTTAATAGGCATGTACTTATATATATTAGGTATATTTTAAAATTTATTATTTTTAACTAGATATGTCCAAAATTTATTAAGGGGGTGTTTGGTTCGATGTTATCTTGGTGTTATGTTATGTAATCTAGATGTCATGACATCTAGATGTCATCTTTTGACTAATAAATTTATAATTTAATAGAAGATTTTTTGTAGATGTACATCATCAAACTAAATAATTACTTTCTCTAGATAATATAACGTAACATCAAGATAACATTAAACCAAACGCTCCTTAAATGTAATTTATAACTAATATATTTTAACTTGATTTAAGTTTTACTTATTTTTCAGATAAGTACAACTCAAATTTTACAGATGTGATTCAGATGTAATATATTTTAAACCAACATAATATATAGTACTATATATATATTGCATGCACGTCTGAGGTCATATTTAACATGTATAAATTTATATCAAATTTGAAAGGTAAGAGTGAGTTGCATGAAGTTTTTGATTAGTATTTTGAAACCGTACATCAATGAAAATCTTATGCGTGGGGCAAGAACCTAGGTGAAGTATAGAGGGGTTTGAATCCTTTCAATGATAAAAAGTAATGCAACCAAATCTTTTATACGTGAGGTGAAGATTAAGAGAAAGAGTGTAGTCAAGACTGTAGTATAAATTTTTTTTACTATTATCCACCTAGGCCTCAATAATGAAATTGTAATCATTTATGAGTACTCTTTGAGAAAGAACTAAAATCCTGAAAACAACTTTCATAGTAAAATATTATCTTTATATTTTTATGCTTGTTTAAGCTGACTTGTTTCCTTAGGGTGCGTTTGGATAGGGGGTAGGATAAGCTAACCCGGGTTAGCTTATCCTCATTAATAACTTATCCCAGCTGGGATAAGTTATTAATTGCAGAATGACGTTTGGCTGCTAACCCGGGTTAACCTAGGATAACTTTGAATTCTGTTTGGCAAAAAAATAACTTAATCCAGGATAGTAAATAAAAAAAATGAAATAGAAAGAAAACAGTTACTAATCCATTCAACATAAAAATAATCCAGTCACCATAAATAATAATAAATATGGCATAAGAACAAGTGTAATATCTGAGCAATCAAGTATTGTATCTGTTCATATACGAATTATATCTTAACTGTAGCAGAACATAAAAATTAAATGGGAATAAAGGAAAAGTATACTTACTAGAAAGCCGCTAGAGCAAAGCAAGTAGAAAAGAAGGCTGAAACTTGGAAGCAAAGGTGAGGTAACCATCCAATTTCAGCAATAAATAGGAAACCAAGGGCAGAACAGGCCAAAAAAACAGCCAAAAGATGATGAACATAATTTGGAACAACATAGTGGAGGTAAGAGCTCTATTGTTAAACAATGACAAAAGAGTAACATGGCATAAATTATGAAGTAACATGGCAATGAATCATATTGCATGTGTTACATAAGACAAAGACCACCTAATAAGTATGGTAACATGCCTATGTCTCATAGCAAGCATAGTAGCAAAATGATAATCAATAAAATTGATTAATAATGACAATGAGAACATGAGTAACATGAGAGCCAGGTCATCAAACTGCACAATCATCCCTAAACCCTCATAAAAAAAGAGGGAAAATTCACAGGTGAACAGCACAGAACCAAGGAATGCAGAGCCATTGCAACAACCCAAAAAAAAAGAAAAAAAGCCAACTTCACAGCAATTGCAGCTGGTATGAAGTAAGAAAAAAAAATGTTGGAATGTATAGCATGAAATGCAGGCATGACACAGAGACAAAAAAAAAACAAGGAGGTAAAACAGCAGAAAATGAAGAATGACAGACAGCACAGCACCAAGACAAGGAGCATGGAATGACTCTGCAGCAGGTTAGATTCACAAAAAAGAAAAATTAGGGCACAGACGCACTCCAAGCACAGAACGGGAAAACCAGAAAGAGCAAAGAATCAAGAAGATCTGAGAGTAGAAAAGGCAAATCTGTGGTTTACCTGAACAAAAAATAAATACAACCAAAAAACTCGCCTCAGCCAAGCCAAAAGGTCGTCGCCGCCGGAGAGGCACTGCGCCGGCCTGCGTATCAGAGCAGAACTTCTCCGCCGTCGCCGCGCCTGGAGCGATGCCATCATCCGGCAGCGACGTCGCGCGAAAAAATCCAACCGCTCGCGCAGGAATCGCGCGCGACAGTGAGCGATTACGCCGTCTCCGCCCTTAACCCCGGCTCTTGGCTGGGGTAGCTAACACCGGGGTTAGGCGGGGTAAGGGCAGGGCGCGGGGGTTGTTAACCCAGGGATAAGGGTTACGCGTTATAACGCGTTTGGTGGGTTAGCTGGGTTAACTTGAGTTAACCCAGCTAACCCACCTATCCAAACGGCCCCTTAAAGTTCTGATAAAAGTTATGTTTTTGCTTTTTGAAGATCCTTACTCTTTGTTTTCATAGAAAGTAATAATATAGAATATTTGAACTTTCGTAATAATTATTTCTAAGATTTATTTATCTACAACAACAATCAATCAATCATTTATTCTATTAAGTGTGGACTGTTATATGAATTGTTTGTTTCTATTGCATTTTATCAAAAAATAAATTCTTATTTAGCTCTAAGTATGAAAATTTATTTCTCATAAATTTTTATTATGTCTTTTTTACTTCTCTTTTTCTCTTTTTGTGTGATCTAGATTCAATGATCTAACTTTTTGTATTAGAGTTTTTATCGGCATATAATTTATATGTCCTCCAAGGTTGATGGTGAGGGTGCTTTCGATGTAGTCAAGCTCATAGCCTAGGTACCAGCAGTAGTCGGGGATCTGGAGCAGGCGAAAATGGTAGATGTTGATATTTGGGAGATCACCGCAGCGAGAAAAGAGACAGCATTGGATGTTATAACTAGGGTTTGTGGCCGCCTCCAAGGAGGCGGCGAAGGACCGAACCAGGACGGGGAGGAGGAAGAGGAGGAACATTGGGCTTAAATAGTTGCATTTATGAAGCATTTCAATGAACATCTGACGGGCATTGGCTTTGAGATGAGGAAGCAAATTGAGCGATGAGTGAAGCAAGGAGTAGTACTATTCCGAGCACCAACGAACTCGGAATCAAGAGAAACTTCTCAGATTTTGTGATACGTATGAAATTCTTGCTTATTAAATATTTAAAGTTTTTCTCGGTACAAGTCTTCAAGTCGAAGTCAATTTCTCATACTATGGCCACGTAACAAGTCATAGTCAAGTCGTCGTCTAACTATGACTATCCGTGCTGGTTGGGCTTTTAATTAATTAAGTTTGAAATTAGGTACATGAGTTTGACTCGATTTTTATTTGACACAAAATTAATTCATTTAAAATAAATTTGACTCAACTAGTAATTGACTTAATATTTATATTCTAATATGTATTTATTCCTTTTTAACATATATTTAATATTTTTTTATGTATATATATATATTTTAGAAGATATATAATGAAGAAATTAAGACATAAAAATATAGATTATTCAATAAATTTAAATAAAATATTATATATAATATAATATATTACAAATGAATATAAGTTTTGAAATCAGATTAAAAATGTCTCGATTTAACTAGATAATAGGCTCAAAGTCAAAAATAATTTACTTACCTCAAAGAAAACTAAACTCGAGCTTAAATTTGAAAAGTTCAAATTTGCATTGAGGCCAACTCGTTTGAACTCGATTTTTTCACAACCTTGTATGCTGGCCACTGGTCCACAGCCCACGGGACCACAATGACTTGAACTCAGCTCAAGAACTTAGATGTTAAATTTTTAAAATAATAGATTTATATGATATTATGTTCTAAACTATTAAACTTAAATGTAATTTAATCTTTAATTTTTTAAAATTTATGATATTTTTATATTTTAGACGGATTGTCACATATATTTTTTCAGCAACAATTATTAAAATATTTGTGAGTTTTTTTCCACATTGTTACTTTCAGTACATTAAACTTTTGTGCTATGTTAATCTCTGCTGCCAGATTAGATTAATCGCGTGCCTTTGCTAATTCCGTTAACTTTTTTTTTTTTTTTTAGTTGGAGGAAAAAAAATGATTTGAAAAAAATTTATTTAAATTTTTTTTAAAAAATGTGTATGATGTGAAATAAAGTGAATTAGTTATATTAAAAAAATTTATTAGATATAAAATAAAGTGATTGTTTAATATTAGAATTTATGTAAGATGAGATATAAAATAATTTTAATTTTTTTTTAAAAAAATAAATTTAAGATTTTAATTATGACTAAAATAAGTTATTTTTTTTAGCCACTTGCCAAATAAAATTTTCTATACAGTATTTGAGGTCTAAAAATGATGATTATAAAAAAAAAAAACTAAAAATGATACATTTAACATCAATTAAGCAATAACTGCTTTCCTTTAAAAGGAAAAACCAACATCTAATTAAATTCAACTATAACTATGGTTATTTATCTATGATACAGGACATTATTACAATATGTTTTAGGATATCAAATTGGATAATTAATTTAATCTTAATCAAAAAAAATTCAAATTAATTATTTTAAAATTATTTAAAGACCATTTGGTTCAATATTATTATTATATTATATTATTTAAAAAAATAATTATTTTATTTAATATTATGTATATATATATATATATATCATAATATTCTATCAAGATACTATTAAATTAAATGCTCCCTAAATTGAAACTTAAATTCAAATTGAAGATAATACTGTAATTGTCACCAGAGCACCAGGTCAAGAATTTGGGGTTGTTAAATACATTTGAAATTAACTCGAAATAAGTTCAAAACTATTTTAATAATTTTTAAGATGGGTTTTTGAGTTGTATTTATTTTATTTCAAACGAGTTAATTTTTATTTAAATAAAAATTGAGTTGAATTCATAGCGAATAAAATATAAATAAATTTTAAAGTGCATAATTAACGGCTCTATATGAGGCCATAGGTTTGGTTTATGATCTTACGAGTGACAAAATTTCAACATCTGCATCTTTTTAATTTGTTTATCAACTAACCAGAGTTATAAAAATTGATACTCTATAAAAAAAAAAGCCTTTTGTTGTAGACTAATTGATATAAATTTGAGTTAAATAGCAAAATCAAGTAAGAAGATTATATTATAATTTCGGATAATTCAATTCACTATGTTTAATTTTTTTTAATCTACCCATTTTTGAAGAAGTATGAAGGCTTTTGTAGAAAAATATACCTTAAGGCCTCGTTTAATTCGAGCATTTTTTTTAATAAGAGAAAAAATATATTTTAGTTTTTTACATTTAATAGAAAAAAATTATTTTAATACTGAAAAGTAAGTAAAATATGAAATAAAATTAATTTTAATATTTACATTTATGCTGGATGTGAAAAAAAGTTGATTTTTATAGTTGAAGTTTGTGTTAGACTAAAAAAAATCTTTGAACTAAACACGATCTAAAAGGTACAAATATTTTTCTCGATAAAATTATAGAGAATATTCTAATTTTTTGAAAAAGTATACTCGAGATAAAAATCCTCAATGAAAGTGATAGCCTTCAAATCAATTATAATGTTTAGTTAGCATTATGAAAACAAAATACTATTGTTGGAGATTATGTCAAATAAGTTAGATAAAATAAAGATTTTTTAGTGAGGATAAAATTAATCAAGATAATTATAATATGGTACATCGCATTTTTTATAAATTTTAATATAAAAAATTAACTATATTTCATGAAATAAATATAATTTAAAATAAAAAATTAATTTTATTTTAAATTTTGCATGTATATTAATATAATAATTAACTTACATCATATTCATCACAAATTTTAATATAATAATTAATTTTTATTTTATATTAATTTAATTCTTAATAAAATAACATTCTCATCTAAACAAAAACACAAAAATAATATAATAAGAAAACTTTTTGTTTTTCTATTTACTATAAGTGTCCTAGTCGCAACTTGCAAACTGTTGAAGACCTTTCTCAAAAAGTATAACGACTTTCCTAAAAGAATTAACTAGAGAAAGTATATGTGAAGTCCTCCAGAATATTCAAATAATTGGCAATTGCACTCTTGAGGAAGAAGTCCTCGATAATAATAATCTCGACATTTACAAGCTTAAGTCAAGAGAAGCTTCTCAAGTAGAAATGAAGCACCGTGAGAAATACAGGTTTTTTATCTATCGGTCATGAGACTTTAGTGTGAGTCTACACACTTAATTAGAGTGGTTTGATAAAAGATGTTGGTGACAGTACGGTGAGAATTCTTTCGACTATGAAAAATAGATATCACGTAGTGCTTATAAATTGCTCATCACACATAACTTATTATATTAAACTTGAATAGAGATATTTTTTTATTGAAAATTGTGAATAATGTAAAATAAGATTAGTTATTATAATGAGAAATGTGAGAGATGTGATATAAAGTTAGTTATTATGTTGAGATATGTGAGTGATATGATATAAGTTAGTTATTTTAATAATGTGCGTAAGATGTGAAATAAAGTTAATTTTTAATATTAAATTTTGTGTAATGTGATATGCCTGGTTAAAATTAAACCAAGTTAATTTTCAATTGCCAAACAAACGGGACCCAAGGGATAGTGTATGGCACATAGGAATCATAGTTGTAATACTGGCTAGTCTTGAATGATATTGAAGGAAACTCAGTACTTTTATTGAAAATAAAAATGATCAAAATCGTATATTCATGATCTTTCTTGTAGAGATTATAGATCATTGTCTGATTGAGTTCGAGTAAACTTGAATAAAATTCTCTGATATGAATTATATTTTTATTAACAGAGCAGTAACTTTTAAAATATATAAGATCCGTCGTTCAACCCGTAGCTCGCGAATCTTATTGGGTCCAAAATTAACCTGGGTCAATGCCTGATCATAAAAAATTAATTTTCATAAAGAGCAAAATGTGATAAGTTTTTATGGCACATCCTATAATTACATATTGATTTGCGTTTCTTGAAATTTTTTATTAAGATTTTTATTTTAAAATTGTAAAAACTTATCATTTTTCTATTTTGTTCAACTTTTTTAATCTCTATTTTTAAATTTTAAAAATTTAAAGGAAAATTTCAAAAAAACTAAAAGTGCAATAATTAATCAATTTTATGGACCTATTATCCTACAAGGAACAGATCTGTACTACATTGATCGAGTTCGTCTCTACTAAATCTCAAATCTTTCAAATTTGCTTTCAGTAAGTTATTTTTTTTTCAGTGATTATATAGTTAAATTGAGAGTTATTTTTAATGATATTTTAAACATATATTATATATATATATAATATGTATAATCTTATATATATAATACCTTAATTACATTAAAAAAACTATAAATATATATATCAAAATATAATTATTAAATTGATTACAAGTTTGATAGATTTTATTTTGAGCTAATTAACTTTGAGTAAAAATTCAATCAAAAATATGTCGAGTAAAATATGAGTTTTAAGCGTATTTAACAACCCTAAAGTCATGGCCTGGTGTTACGGTGACAATTATGCCACCATCTTCAATTTGAACTGAAATTTCGATCTAAGGAGCATTTAGTTTAATAGTATAATGTTATGATATATATTATTTAGAAGTTTTGATACTAGATATTATTTTTAAATGATAATTTAATAATTTTTATAAAATTATTTATACATGATATTAAATAAAAAAATTATTATTTTTAAACAATAGGATATAATGTTAAAATAATATTGAATTAAATTTTTTTTAATTAATTTTAAAATAACTAATTTGGAATTTTTTTGATTAAGGTTAAATTAATTATCCAGTTTAATTGATATCCTAAAATATATTGTAATACAGTCCTCATCTATCATAGATAAATAACCATAATTATAGTTGAATTTAGTTGTTGGTTTTTCCTTTTAAAAGAAAGCAGTTATTGCTTAATTGATGTTAAATGTATCATTTTTATTTATTTATTTTTTGATAGTCATCATTTTTAGTCCTTAAACCTCAATTACTGTATAGAAAACTATATTTAAGTGCCAAAAAGGATTTTAATAATTGTTGCTGAAAAAATATATATGACTTATTCCTCTAAAATATAGAAATATTATAAAATTTAAAAAATTAAAAGATAAATTACATCTAAGTTTGTGTGTTTAAGTCATAATATTATGTAGATCTATTATTTCAAAAAATTAACATTTGAGTTCTTAAGTCAAGTTTCAGTCTTTACGGTCCTATAGGATGTGGAGCAACGACGAGCATATAGGGCTGTGAAGGAGTTGAGTTCGACCGAGTTGGTCTCAACTCAAACTCGAACATTTAAAATTTGAGCTTGAGATTAGTTTTCTTTAAGTAAAACCTTTTCAACCTCAAGCCGGTTGTCTAGTTAAATTGAGTCAAATTTTTAATCTGATTTCAAGATTTATATTCATTTGTAATATATTATATTATATAATATATTTAATATTTTAATTAAATTTATTAAATAATATTTATTATTGTATCTTAATTTTTTTAATATATATATTCTAAAATATAGGTATATACATAAAAAAAAATTAAATACATGTTAAAAAGAAATAAATACATTTTAGGATATAGATATTGAGTCAATTAGTTGAGTTGAATTTATTTTAAATGAATTAATTTTGTGTTAAACAAAAATCGAGTTAAATTTATGTAGTTAGACGATGACTTCAGTATGGCTTGTTACTTGGCCATAGAAGAAGAGTGGGAAATTGACTTTGACTTGAAGACTTGTACCGAAAAAAAAATGATTCATATTTAACAAATGAGAATTTCACACGTATCGCAAATTTTGAGAAATTTCTCTCAATTTCGAGTTAGTTGGAGCTCGGAATAGTACTCCTTGTGTCACTTGTCGGCCAGTTTTCGTCCTCATCTCAAAGCCAATGCTCGTCAAATATTCATCGAAATATTTTATAGAAGCAGCGATTTAGGCCCGATGTTCCTCCTCTTCCTCCTCCCCATTCTGGTTCGGTCCTTCGCCACCTCCTTGGAGGCTGCCACAAAATAATAATATTTTAAATATTACATAAATTTTAAAATTAAATTAACTCTATTTCACATTTTAAATAAATAATTTAATTTATTTCACATTCACTTAATTTGAAAGTAAATTTTTACTGTAAATTTTAATTTAGTATATCACAAAATAATAAAATCACATCACTAAAAAAAAATTTTTAAAATAAAAAAAATTATAATATTAAAAAATAAATAATGAATTATTTTTAATTAAAAATAATTTTATAAACCAATAATTATTATACAAATAATTTAATTAAAATTAAATATTATTCTAATTTTAAATTAAAACATAATATCCAATAGATTCATAAATTTAAAAAATTTTCAACGTAATATCTTAGCTTGACATTAATACATTTAAATCAAAAGTTAATAGCAATGTATCATGTTTGATATAAGGTCCATATAATAGCTAGGTATATTATTAGATAAGTATGACTCATGAGTACTAGTTGTCAACTCATACATATAAGATATATGATAATACATGCTATATTGAGTTAAAATATATTAAATATGAGTCATTTTTATAAGATTTAAATCATACCAATCTAAAAAAAATAAGTAGAACTTAGATTAAATTGAAAAATATTAGTTTTGAACTATATTTAGTAAATTTTGGACATATCTAATTAAAAAAAAAAAAACTTAAAATTATACCTAATATATAT
>JAEMOT010003854.1:103677-192696 GCA_019297695.1 Apostasia ramifera | reverse complement strand
GAGAGAGAGAGAGAGAGAGAGAGAGAGAGAGAGAGAGAGAGAGAGCAACATTGGAAATTGGCATGCAATTCGAGAGGGAGAGATATTTGAATTTAAAAAAAATATTATTTTGAGTTTGACACTTGTTCGTGGTGAATAAAAATTGAATCACTTGGCGATTATCAATGTAGGTGACTTAACTTGCCTTACATATAAATTAAATATACAAATAATTATTTACTATATTAAGTTATATGATTGATTTCTCTATGATGCTGAGTGTTTGCTTATTTATTTGATTATGTTAAATTTTATACTTATGATTTTGTTATGTTATTCATGAATATGTTCATATTGATGGATTAGATGTTATATATTTAATTGATTAATTTGCATGAAAATGATATTAAGATGTGATAATGAGAGAGAATTGAGAACTGACTTTTAAGAATATGTTATGGTTCGAGTTAGATTTGTGATGATTTATGACTGATGAGGGCGGGGAGTGATTGCCGAGTGATATTCTAAGAAAAATGAATCACTGAGATAAAGTGTAGCTCCTGGCGAAGGTGCAAGTGACAGCATATCAAGCAAAATTTCTTCAGCTTATTTTTTTCTTGATTAAAACACTATAATTTGCAATATTTGTGCATTAAGATATGTGGATCTCCACTATTGAGTACTACTGTTTATTGTTGATGTATAAAACTTACTTGTTCTGACTGTTGAGCTTAAGCAGGTGTCAGCATCGCCGGAGGCTTGATTCTGGCAGCAATATTCTCCTTCCTTTGTTTCTTCTTGTTCATCCGCTGGAGGAAGAAGAAGCGCTCGAGCTCAAATCTTCTTGATCGGATCGTTTCTTTCCAACCTTCCTCCAAATTTGACTCTGAGTTGGGCTCCTCAGTTTACACTCCAATCTTCACGTACGATGAGCTCGTCGAAGCCACAAATGGCTTTGATGCTTCCAAAGAACTTGGAGATGGTGGCTTTGGTACAGTCTACAAAGGTACTTATCACTCTCACATTGATTGGAAGTTTAATAAAACTACAATTTGGCTGGCTTTATTATCTGGATCAAATAGTTGTGCAATAAAGAAGTCATTAATATGGAGGACACTTTAATTACGAAAAATTATATGTTCAACAATCAAAAAAGAAATATTATGTATATCACATTGAAATCTTACAAAGTTATAGATTTTATACTATTTTTGGATAAAATCATGTTACACTTTAAATCCTGAACTCTAAATTTATAACTTATAATCCAAAATAATAAATCATGTCATAAATTATTTTTTAACACTAAAAACTAAATTCTAAATCTTTAAACTTTAACAAGATACTCCGAATACCGTTTGTTTTGTAGATTAGTTATATATAAAATATATTTTAAACTCAATTTAGTAGAATAAAAGCCTCTATTATATACTTGTGAATCATATACAATAGGATAGATTCATAAAAATATATTTGTAATTTAATATATAACTTTTTTCAAAATTATTTTATAAAATATATAATTTTGTAAGATTTAAGCATGTTATACGTAATATTTTATCTTTGACAGTAAAACACATAATTTTTCGTAATTAAGGTGCCTTCCATGTAAATCCCCTAAAAAATATCTATAAAGTTAGTTGTGTAATGGCATAGGTTGTATGAATATGTACAATATAAAGAAAAGGAGCTAGTAAAACATTGTAGTTAAGGAAATCGAAAGAAAAAAGTTAGGCAAAAGTTAAGTTAAATATTTTCTGATGTCAAATTATTGGGATAAGGCTGTTTTTGAAGTTGATGAATTGATCGATGAAACTCCTTTGTGATCCCATCTCTTCCATTTCTATAGGAAAGCTGCGTGATGGCCGAGTTGTAGCAGTAAAGCGCTTGTATGAAAACAACTACAGGCGCGTAGAGCAGTTCATGAACGAGGTCAAAATCCTTTCCCTCCTCCGCCACCAGAACCTCGTCACCCTCTACGGCTGTACCTCCCGACATAGCCGGGAGCTCCTCCTCGTCTACGAATTTGTACCCAATGGAACAGTAGCTGACCACCTCCATGGTTCTCGTTCATCCGAATCATTCATTCCATGGCTGATTCGGATGACAATCGCCATAGAAACAGCTGATGCTCTGAACTACCTCCACTCCGTCGAGCCCCAGATCATCCACCGCGATGTGAAGAGCTGTAACATCCTCCTCGACAATGGCTTCCATGTCAAAGTTGGAGATTTCGGCCTCTCGAGGCTCTTTCCTATGGATGCCACACATGTTTCCACTGCTCCTCAGGGCACGCCAGGATATGTAGATCCCGAATATCACCAGTGCTATCAACTGACCGACAAGAGCGATGTTTACAGTTTTGGGGTGGTTCTGATGGAGCTCATATCATCGAAACCCGCTGTTGATATAACCAGGCGAAGAAACGAGATCAATTTGGCTACAATGGCTATAACCAAGATAAAAAACCGGGAACTGAATGATTTTGTTGATCCAAGATTGGGTTCCCATTCTGACGACGGCATAAACAGGATGATCAATCAGGTTGCAGAGCTCGCATTCCGGTGCTTGCATTCAGAAAAGGAGATGAGGCCTTCGATTAAGGAGGTGCTCGACGTTTTGGGAGGGATAGAGAGCGGCGCATTGAAGAACGGATGTGGCCGCGAGGACGGGGATGTCTTTACAGTGAAGGAAGAAGCTCGACTGCTGAAGAACATTCAGCCCTTTTCTCCGAATTCTGTAACTGAAGTGTGGGACAGCAGATTAACAACTCCAAACACCAGTGGCTGAGAACTTTTTAGTCTTGTTTTGTTTGAGCTTTCATTATAGAAATTATTGTAAAGTAATGATTTGATATTCTTGAAGTTCTTTTGTTAGTTAGCTAAAGGGATGAGGAAGTGTGTACATAGTATGATAAGAGACTTTTTTACATTTTTTTTTTTGATAAATATTTTTTTTACATGTTATCAGACTTTATGATATTGTATGTGGCAGTGAGCTTATGATAATCTATAGTTTATTTTATTCATTTTGTTTGATATACATTAAGGTTAGCTGCTGAATTGTGTGTTCCTTGGATTTTTAGCAGTAAAACTGAGATTATTATGAGGTTTTGTTATCATATATTTGAGTTGTTGATTTTGTTCTTAGTGTTTTTCTGCCAACCATTATCAAAATTTTTTGCAGCATAATGTAGGACTAAAATGAAATTGTAGTATTAATTCATAAATTATTTAAATTATGCATAAATTTTTTTAAAAAATGTAATTTCCATGATAAATTAAATTTGGGTTCAGAGTTAAAGATTTTATGGTAGAAAGATTTTGCAAATAAATTTAATTATTAAATTTCTCACTCAAAACTTAGGGCATAATCAAGTAAATTCAATGAGCAATATAATTTTAGTTTAGTTCAAGGGACTCACCAATAATGTAGTTCTATAGAGATATACCTTAATTAGAAAATTTCAAGTATGAGCCAATTGTTTAAAATCTAGACAAATTAGCTACAAGTTTATGACTCTGTGAGTCAAAACCAGGTTGAGTAAGAATGCAATAAGGCAATAAAAATAAATATAAAAAAAATAAAATGCCAATTATTTTTAATATAAATATAGAAAACATCAAATTATAAAATATATGAGAATCAAATCCCCCAATTAACATCAGTGTCCAACTAACAACAACTAACATATAATCTTCGAAAAACAGCTCTTATAGGAGTTAACAGATGTGATGATTTTGATGTCATATGTGATTTAGAATTTTGTACCACGGACGTTATGTTTGAGTGGAAGTTATACGATGTCGAGCTTCTCAGGATTTTGTGGGCTTACAACACCTCTCCGTCAAAAAATACCTATGAGCCTCTATTTCCTAGGATTGGACTGCTTCAAGTCTGACAAACGATAAACTTGTTAACCGGTCAATTTTAATAGGCAGCATTAATTCAAGAGTGGTGATGGGAAGAAAACATAGAGAAAAATGATTGTGATATTAACGACGAACCTATTTAGAATAAAAAAAAACTATGATGATATTTATATAAATAAAATTATATATATATAAATATATATTTGTTTATATATCGAATTGATTGTGATTAAATTGATTTCACTTTGAGCATGTCAAGCTTCGAACTATAAGAAAATCTTTTGATTTTAAATCAATAAAATGCAAACGAAGTGGAGTAATTTTTGAGTTCGAATAAAATTGTTACCCTTATGTGCCCTTAGAAAAAGCTGAGTTCTCCCCCTCCTTCAATCAAATTCAGTTAATTATTATAGAGCATAAAAGACATTCAAGCATAAGTCGAGCATAATTTTTATTGCGATTTATGAGTAATATAAACAAAAAGTGTGCATATCTATTTGTTGTGCGCATAGATTAATACATGCTTGAATAAAAAATCAATTGATCAAGTAAAAAAAAAATCTATTTAAAAAAAAATTTGTCAAGTCAACCAAATTCAAAAAAAAAAGCTTGGGGGAATTAATTACATATACAATACCATCCAAAATTATAGATTTTAATTATTTTTAATGTACCTTAAAATTTAAATTTTTTAAATATAATTTAAAATTCAAAATACTAAATCATACGCTATAAATTACATTAACAATAAAAATAAAATCTTAAATCTAAAATCCTAAAATATAAATTCTAAAATCTAAAATTTTAATTTTTGTAAATTAGCTATACATAATTCACTTTAAATTCAATATAATGAGATTAAAATTTCTATTATAAATACATGAACTGTAGATAATAAGATAAAATTCATAAAAAATGCGCTAGCAATTTGTTTCATTATTTTTTTATAAAATAATATATAAAATATATAATTTCATCAAATTTAAGTATGTAATTATTCCAAAAAAAATTATCCATTCACCGAATACAGTCACCGTGGAACTGTTTATATAATTTTGTAATTTTTTAATAATAAAATAATTAATACTTCAAAATGATGGAGTATTTAGCAATATAAAATTTTAAATATTACATTTTCATGCAGATGAATATCATTTTAAAATAATTCAAATTTTCTGAAGTTGTTAACATCAGGTAATTATCTCAATAAAATATACCATAAAATAAAAGAAATATATAAATTATTTATTTTCTTTAAGGCTGAGGTTTCCCATCATTTTTTTTTCTTTAGAATGAAATGAGAAGGGGATATTTACATATACATACATACATATAAATATATATATAAATATATAAATATATATATATATATATATATATATATATATAATATCAACTTTCTGGTGGGCCAAAGAAATGAGGTACTTAAAAAGATGGCATCAACAAGAACAAGGACACGCAACTAATTTATTAATTAGGATTTTTACATACAGGACATAAAATTTATATAAAATTACGTATTTTATTATTAATTTGTAAATATTACCACTATCACACTATATTCATTTATAGGCTCTGATTGACCATTATAACGGCTCTGTGAAATATGTGAAATACAAAATATTTAAATGAATATGATGTGATAGTGGTAATATTTACGAATTGATAGTAAAATATGTAATTTCATGTAAATTTTATATCTTGTATGTAAAAACCTCTATTAATTAATACAAATAATTAATTTTAACGTTAAATAATGTAACTTTGGATTTAATTAACTTTAATGACAGTAGCTTCATTAAAAAGATTTAGATACAGTTCTATATGATATAAAAAAAGAAATAAAGACAAAAAAAATATCATTATAAATTATAAAGAATAATTTTACATTCTTAAAATTAAATCAAATTTTATTTAATAGAGCATAATTAAAATAAAAGATACATGTAATTGATTCTATCCAGTGAGATTAAAATTTTATTATTTAAATTTATTCACTCAAAATAAAAATGATGTACCTAAAATAGTTATTATATATATATATATATGATCACTGGGTTAGAATTAATTTGAAATTAAATAATTTCGATGCAATTTGTATTAACTCGACTCAAAACATTCGAACTCGACTAGGTAAGACCTCAAGTTACATTTAGGTATCACAGGGTTTTATAATTTAAAACTTCTAGTCTAATTGCTTCTTTGCTCATCTATTAAATAATATTTTGAAATTTTTGATATTATATTCCTTTTTTTCTTAGAAAACAAGATAACCATTATTAATTTTTTTTCATACTAAATTGCTGCTTCATATTATTAAAAAATTATCTAAACTTAAAATAAATTACAACTAAATCTGTAATAACGAATATGTCAACTTAATCATCAAAATCAAAATTTCGCACATTTTTACATTTTTGTATCATTTAAATGCAATGGTCAAAATTTTGTTGTTAGTGATTAAAAGTGTGTGAAAGTAATATTTACTGGCTAAACGAATTTTTATTTTAAATTAATTTTTGATTTTTTCAAAGAAGTTATGTTAAATTACTTCTGGGTCCCCAAGGTTTGGAGGTCTTTTAAGTTAGGTCATTGTTTTATTAACATCAAATTAGGAAACTTGAGATACAAATTTGCCTTAGAACTCAAATCAATCAAAGTTTATTACCATTAGATAAATTGGATCGATTCGGCAGAGGGATTGAGAGCTCAAAAATAATTATTGCCCAAATGAATTATATCATTCTTTAAGAAAAATGTCATTTTGCATTCAATTAATGAAATATTTAATGTAAAAATCAAGTGGAGAGAGTCTGTTCGCTTGGCACGAAAGAAAACAAAAAAGGCTTATCTCATCATATATTAAAGGGTAAATTACGCTTGAGTTCTTGAGTTTATAAAATATTATCTAGTACATATTTTCAAATGTTAATATCTTAGTACCTAAATTTTAATATGATCATCAAATAAGTCTTTTTCTAATTTTTTTATTATTAAAATTTTTAAATTTTTTTATTTTTTCCCTCCCCTCTCTCTCAACCCTCGCTCTATGTCTCGTCTATCTTGCGCTCTCTCTCTTGAGGCGATGACAGTTGTGGAGGGGGTCATCAGCGGCGGAGCAAGAGCAGAGTGGTAGCGTGCCTGCCCCCTCCCCTCCTCTCTCTCTCTCTCTCTCACTCTTCTCTTTCTGCGCCGATATAGGGGGATAGGGTTCGCCCTCCTCCTCCCATCTATTTTTTTAATAAAAAAAAACTTCTTTAGTCTTAAAGAAGAAGCCTTTCAAGAAGTCATTCAATAGTTACAAAAGTGAAACATAAAAGAGGATTTGTCAATAAATAAGCTTTCAAATAAAGAGAAAACACAACCCATAAAAACTATTGCAATTACAAGTCGAAATCTTTCGAGGCCAATACTAGCATATAAAGATGGCTAATTGAGTTGATAGGTTAGAGCTCATCCTGGGTCATCATTTTTTAATAACATTTGTACCTTTAAACCTGATTGCCAATACCCATCTTCGCTTCTTCCCGCTCTATAAATGAAGAGAGCTAAGGAGAATGATGTGTGATACTTAAGGTTTGTGATGTTGCCAACTTGCCATAGTGAAGATAAAAGACATGGAAAAGTCTAGTGGTGAAAACAATAATCCATGTAAAGATTAATTGCCAAAAGTCATCATGGTGACGAAGAAGATAAGTCATTTATTATCTATTAATCCACCTAAGCCTAATTTGGTTCATAAAAAAAACTAATCAGACAAAATTTTCAAAACATAAGACTTGAAAGAGCCCCCAAGAGGTTATTTGATAAACGTAAAACTGATGACAAAAAGATGACTTATTACAAAAGAAGCTTTTCAACAAGAAGGAAATATGTTCTCTCATAAGACTTCGAAAATCATCACAATATCTCGAATCCAGTGCTAGCCATCTTCTTGCTTCTTCCCACTCTATAAATAAAAAGAGACTGAGGAAAACTATATGCGATATTGTGTGTTGTCATAAAGGAATCCTGTGGTGAAGACTAATAACCCAAACGAAGATTAGTTGTTTAAAGTCTTCGAGACGACAAAGAATGTGCAGTATAAATCATTTATTCTCTCTTAACCTGTTTATTAAAAACCTAGTCATTTTAAATCCTAAATAGGTTTTTGATTTGTAGCAACTTTGGGTTCTTGCTCACCAAAGATCATGTGTGCATAAACTCTTATTATGATCCTTATGCTCATATTTTGTCCGTGGCTTGTTTGTCAAAATTTGCTGTCAATCACTTTCTCTTCGATAGTACATGATCAAGTTAGCCGAAGTCAATATAATAAAACTTCATCTTTGAATGATGTTGATGAAAATCTGTGTTTTTCTCTTTTTCTTGTCAATAGCATCAATAGCTTCATCAATGTTACCGATCAAATAAAAGACTTGTTTTGGAAGACCGTCTAATTCTCCGAAAAGGATGAGTTAAAACCCCCTAATTGTTTCTGCGAGACCAACATATTTACCTGGGGAACCAGTAAAGACTTCTGCCATATATCTCATCTTATTTTTTTTTTCATTATTTTTTATTTTTCAAAAATGAAAAATAATAATATCTTTCACAAAAATCATCAATATGACTTTTAAAGTCATATTCAAATAAAAATTCTATATCCTTTCCGTCTAAAGCCATGGCGAAAGCCTAAGATACGATCGACTAGAAATAAAAAAAAATCCAATGATCAAAAAAAAGAGAAAAAATAAACTTTTGTTCTTTAACAGTTTGGGGAATGGAAACAGACCTTCCCTTAATTTGGTCCTCCTCGAAAACGACCTTCTTTTTTTGAACCTATTTATAAAGAACTCGAAAAAAGAGATAGAAAGCTTCAAAAAAATATTTTACAAGTTATAAAATCTTCAAAAGAAAGAATAAAATTCTCTCTAGAAGTATGTGTAAATTTACCACTTAAACAATTATGGAAAACCTCAGGGACGCGTGGGTAATTTATCCTCAATTTTAATTATTTCGGTTTCTCATAATTGTCAGCGTACGTGGCGCAACGCGGTTCGTGGATTCATTTATCAAATATAATATTCATCAATCATCGCAAACTCAGTGCAAATGAAAATGACCGAAGAGACCCAAAAACCGGAGGAATCTCCTCCTCCTCCTCCTCCTCCTCTTCCTCTTCTTCCTCTCGTCTCTCTACCGCCTCCATCACCACCGGCGGGTGATGGGAGCTCTGCATAAGCTAAAGGCGCTGGCGCTTCAATGCGCCCCAGCCGACAGACGCCCATCGAGAAGCCCTGCGGCCGCCTCCTGCTTCTGCGGCGTCCGGCGCCGGAAAACCCTGGGGAGATTCCTGAGATGCCCTGCTTCTTCTTCTCCTCGACGAAGCCTGTTCCTCGGGGGGACGAAGAAGGGCGCCGTTGCGGCAGCTGAGAAGAAGAATTTTCTCAAAAGCCGCTCCCTGAAAGACCTCTTCGTCTCGTCCCCGCCGCCGCAGCCGCCGCCGGATGACGGCGGCAGTAGCAGTGGGGTTTGGAAGAAGTTTGCACCGAAGGGTACGGAGGGCGCCTCTGGTTCCCGGCGGTTTGTAGCGGCGGGCTTGAGGTATATTCTGATGAGGCGGCCGAGGCGGCCGCCGCTCACCGCCATCCCGGAGTGGGAACTCGAGGAAGTGAAGGAAGCAGAGTGTGAGTCCCATGAAAATTTTATTGTACTTTAATTGATTTGTAGATTATTTTTAATAAATAAAAAATTATAAATTATTAATTAAAAAATAACATCTAAATATAATAATATTTAAATTACATAATATAACACTAAAATATCAATAAACCAAATGCCCTCATATCATATTTTTACTGCTATTTATGTAACGAGGACTAAAATCGAAACTAAAATAGCATTAATTTTAAAATAATAATAAATAAATTATTGTTATTATTATTATTATTATTATTATTATTATTATTGTTGTTGTTGTTGTTATTGTTATTGTTTTGTTTTTTAAACTGGTGTTATTTTGATCTTCGCATCAAACAGAACCTTAATTTTTTCTTCTTTTATGCACAACAAATATGTTATATAATTATTTAAAATCTTATCTATTTATGTGCACCGTTATGAATTAAAAAATATAGATATTTTTCGTGCTTAGGTACCAAGAATCTCATATTTAAATCACATTATTATATATCACAAGTTTCAAGTGAAGCGAAAAAAATATGCGCATATTTAATACAAAATATTTTCATATGCCTTCTATAGTAATTAGGTTTATTTAATTTTAATTAATATGCAATTAGATCACTGTAATTATTAAGTTAATCAAATTAGTCCTCTGACTTAGCATTAGTAACGGACCTCAAAAGAGAACGTAAAGTCTAATTACTGAATTAGTTTGTATATTATTTTTATCTAAAATTTTGAATTTTTCTCTAAATTAGTTAAATTGATTTTTTTTTTTTTTATAAATAGTTAAACTGGTTCTCACTATTACTTCTTATTTACATATTATATCAAGTTAAATTATTAATCTAATTAATTTTAAAACTAAAGAATCCAATTTCACGTGCCCAAATTAGAAACATAGAACTGTTATTAGTCCATTTTATAGGTTTAATATATAATTATGTGAGGTTGACAGTGCATAAGATTGAAAATTCAATAAATATCTGCTGAGATTTTACTTGATCTAACATTGTTTTTTTTTTTTCTCTTTACTAAAAATTAACTTTTTTAAAACAATTTTAACTCATAATTAACCCATATATATATATTATTTATTGATAGAAAAAATATGCTAAAATAGAATGACATAAGATGACGATTTTTACGTGAAAATCCGAGTATCCGAAAAAAAACTACGACGCTGTCTAGGAAATTAAAATCTACTAATCGAATTCCTTCTTTTACAAAGCTCGGTGAGAGAGGCAGAGAGAAAGAAAGAGAGAGTTTCTCCTCCTCCTCTTTGGTTTATCTTCTGCTTTTATTTATAGCTTGAAGAGGAGGGAATATAATAAGTACAGTCTGTCATGTCTGGCATTTATTCCTGTGAAGGACAATTAGGCAGTGGAACCTCATGCTATCTTAAATGTTGAGTTGACATAGTAGTACCGAGAGTACGATCTGATGGTATCTCCTTCAATTGTTGTTCGACTAGAGCTATTAGAGGAGAGCTGTTCGACTAGGGGTATTCGACCAGGGTTGTTCGACTAGAGATGTTAGAGAAAGTTCTAACATATGATACTTTTTAAATAGGAAAAATTAAGATATAAATATAGGCATAAAATAAGAATACATTAGCACAAGTGACAAATAGAATTGAAGGAGCTTTTTAGCTAATAAGGTTAGTCCCTCCTATAATCATTTCACTATGCCCTACTTTTTTTGGCCCTCACTTGTTTTTGGTGTGCATTGAAGCCCCTGTGGTCAAGATCCAATTATAAATTAATTGACCCTAATATTTGAATTGGCTGTAGATTAAATAATGAAATTAATATTATTCAATACTGAAACTAAATAAAAATCATCTTACTGCTGATGCAATTTTATTGTATTGGAACATTTACTGTTCTTGATGAAGATTCTTTCAACAAGGCAAAACAAAATGTGAAATGCTATCAAGGATCAACTATATATAATTTAGCAGAAAAAAAATGATAAAAAAATCACAATAATGGGCCAAATTTTTGATATGAAGCAAGGGATGCTACATAAAAATAATTAAGCTCATGAAAGTCAAAGTGAAAATAATCGAGGCAGTTGGGTTTGGAAGCAAGCAATCCTGTCTCCTTTGACATCGAAATTCACATCTTTTGTAATTCCATTCATTTCACCAATAGATCATCTGATCTCACCAAAAAATCTATTCATTTAATCTAACTATTTAGGAATATAAAATGACCTAGTAGGAGTCATGAATTTTCTTATTTACGAATACCCTAATGAATTAAGAAGGATGTAATTTAAGTTTTTTTTTTTTTTTTTTGAGAACGACGTAGTTTAAGTTTTATGTATGTCTAATTTGATCAATCTCATTTATTGAGGATTCACTATTGAACATTTTCAGGTTGTGGTAAACAAGGGTTACCTCACATGATCTTTAGGTATCTTGGTTCTAACAACAGACACAAAAGCATGCTATTAGGAATAAGAGTCCCTAGTTAGATATAAAAATTAATTCAAAGTTGACAACAGTTTTCAACTGTATGACTTGGAATTTTAGAAAAAATTTAAGCCTTAATCCTACAAAATGGAGTCGGCTACATGAATTCTTTATTTTCATTGCGTTCTATCAATTAACAAATTTTTATTTAAGTCTAAGTAACTAAGATCACTCCTTATAATTTTTTGTCATATCTTCTTTAGTCTCCCTCTTCCTCTTTGTATATGAGCAAGATTCAATAACTCAATTTTTCTAACTAGAATTTCAATCGAACTACGATTTATATGTCCAAATCATCTAAACTGATTTTCTCTAATCTTATTCTTAATTGGTGCAACACTAATTTTTTTTTAGATATACTCATTTCTTATTCTATCTTTTCGTAGTAAGGGCATGAAAAATTAATATTATTACAAGGATTTTCATGGTTTAGCAAAGGCACAAGAATTTGTAATTGTGAATACATAGAAATAGAATGAGGGCATGGTGTCTAGGTTTAGTTTACTATGAGTATATCAAATAATGTAGTAAAAATTAGATCGGTCTAAGAACCAGTCTATTGTCTATTTTTAAAAAAATTTATAAGAATAATATTATTTATCAAAATCATTATTCAATTATTATAATAATAAATTTATTTATTATATAATTTATTGTTATTGTGAAACTTTAAATATCATTAAAAAAATAATTTATTATAATTTTATCTTGTCTGGTATGCAATTTTATTTTGATATCAATTAAGTCAGACAGGATAACACACTAGTTTGCTCAGTTTGATCAGATTTTGACAAAATTGATATCAAGGGCATAAAAGCCTACCTACAAATATTGTGTTGTCAGGGAGGCATTAGTAATTTGCATAAATTAATCAACTTTATTTCACATCATATACAATTTTTAATATAACCAACTTACTTTATTTCATATCATACATATTTTTTTAAAATGACTAAAAATTTCAACCAAATCTTCTTTTTTTTCTTATTACCAAATAGAGCCTAATTTCAAGCTGATCGTTTATAATATGAGCAGATTTGGATTGAAGTTGAGATAAATTGCATTTGGGCTCTTGAACTAGAGGGGTATCGCAAACTAATCCCAACTTAAGTCGAGGAGGTGCAGTATGATGGCACTATTAGGTTCACGAGCTTGATTCTTCCCTTTTTTTTTTTCCTACTCCTTTCGAGTGAAAATCATCAAAATTCACAAAAAAATAATAAAAAAAATGAAATCACAAAATTTTAAAAATTTAGAATTAATTTGTAAGTACACTTCTACTTTAGAAATTCGGGAGGCAATTTATCTTAATACATGCGCATCTTAATATTATGTCGTATTAAATAAATAAAATAATTATTTATTTCTATATGTGTAGATAATTTTAAAAAAATTTATGAAATTATTATTTAAAAATGAGTTTAATTACAATTGGAAAAATAAGATCGCAAAATAAGAGGATTCTATCCTAGAAGGTTAGTCGCAAATCTTCCCTCATAATAGAAGCCCCATTTTGTTATTCTACCTTTTATTATTTATTTATTTATAATAAAAGATCATTATTTATGGAGGTAAAAAAAATGTTAATCATGCATGAAAATTGAAATCTTCATATATAACTCTTATTTTTCAGCAATCAATTCTTCTACTAAATAGATTTCTTGTCCTCTTGTCAAGTTATAATTAATATCGATCTAAAACAGTCGAGTTTTGATTGTTTTGAATCAATTTCAGTAGAAATCAATCCGAAAAACTATTGGAGGTAGGCTTTTATGCCCTTGATATCAATAATTTATTACAGTTTTAATTAGGAATCTAAATCAATGTTATTTTGGCTCTATGTCATATTATTTAGAGAAAATATTAACTGTTTGATTTAATGATATTTTTAAATAACTTTTTCAAAAATTCAATAATTGCCAATCAAAAGAAGAAATGTGGATAATATAATATAAAATTATGAACTAAAGTATAATAATAGATAGATCAATAAGGACCTACTAGTAATTATATATTTATATATATAATACAAAAAAATTCTAGAAGCAAATCACCCGTTCAGGAAACTCTAATTATGCAGTAAATTCAATGTCTTTCGATGAGTCAGATTTGGATCAGATTAGCTTCGATCTAGATCCGAATTCATTTATCTTCGATTAGATCAGTCTTGACTCGAATTCGACTCGAATTAGATTCAAGTCTTCTCGGGTCTCAGATATGACTTGAATCAGATTCGAATTTTCCAAGAGTAGTGTTGCATTTTCAACTACTATAAAAATATATATAATATCTCACTTTTATTTAAAAAAAACATTTAAGAATGTACACATAAATTTTCGGCAAAATTTAAGTTATGTATAGTGACTTAATCGGATCAAATATAAACGAGCTGAAGCATAATTGATCCGTAATCTTAGAAAAAAATAATGAATTGAGTTAAATTTTGAATCGAATAAATTATAGTAAATAAAATGTATCGAATCAATTATATTTTTGATCGATCAGATGGGAACAAAGACCTAGTAAATTCAACTACGAACTCATCTCTCAACTGCACTTTCAAACGCCACCTGCGCAGCACAGCAGCCTCTTCCCCACACCGCAGCCGGAGATCTCCACCTTCTTAGTCTTACTCATCTTCCTCCTTGGGCACCGTCACCGTCAGCACTTTCGTCCTACATAACCGCCTTCACCTCATCGACCCTGCTGGCGTTCTCAGGCAGCCTGAACTTCCTCACGAACTTGCCGCTGCCGCGCTCGGCGCAGTGCCACGTCAGCGGCCGTGTGCCGCTGTTCGCAAGAACCCGTTCGCCCACCACTTCCACCTTCACCTCCTCCTTGCTCAGGCCCGGGAGGTTGACACGGAAGACATGCGCCGCCGGCGTCTCCTTCCAGTCGTCGGAAGCGTCGGCGACCTCGGGAAAGGGTCGCCGGAGACGAAGGCGAGGAATGGGTGTGAATGTGGATAATTTTTTTTTGAGAGAATTACATACATACTTCTTAAATCATCTTAAATTATATATTAAATTTTTTATTTCTTAATTTTATAACTTAACCCTCTAAATCATCCAAAAATAATATATTTAAATCTTTCTCAAGATTTTCAAAATATTTTTTTTTTACTGATTTATAATTATTTAAATATTTGTTACCTGTATATACAAATATTATAAATATATTTATAAATACATATATTCTATTAATTTTTATTTTTAAATAATTTAAAAAATTAATTTGTAAAATTAAAAAATAAGAAATTTAATATATAATTCAAGATGATTTAAGGGGTATGTATGTAAATGCCTTTTTTTATAAGAAATCCGTACTAGGAAAGCTGATATTTAGAGAAAATGATTAACGGGTCAAAGATATTATTTATCGACACAGTTGGTCGTGCCGTCGAAGCACGTAGGAGAAATCTCTTTTAACGCCGGAAAAATGTTTTTGTTATTTTTTTTCTGTGAATCTTTTATATAATATAAATACTATATAATATATATAACTTATAAATTTTAAAATATTATAATATAGAGTGATTAATTTTTGTAAAGTAGATAAGTGACGCATAGTTTTATTACAGAAGCAGAAGAGAATTTTATTTTTCGAAACCTATAAAACAAAATTCTTTAGAATAGAATACAATGACCTGAAAACCTTATCCTTCTAAGAGAAAACTTGTCTTCATCCATATAGGTAATTTAAGCCACACCCGGTGACATGACATGACTAATTTTCATGAAAAGCAATGAAATAAATATTTCAACAAAAATACATGAAACGAAATCTATAAAAATGTAGCTGGCATATATAACCTAGAAGATGAAAGGTTACCATACATACAGGAATTCAAGACACTCATCAAGATTCCTGCAGCCAGAACATCACCAGAATCACATAAAGAATAAGAAAAGTTGTGCTTCCCTGTTGTTGGAAAGAGCCCAAATACTCAAAAATTTCAGTGATAAATCAAAAGCTGTCAACCAAAAACATGGATCACAGACTGATACAACAATAAAGAAGAACTACTCCAGTTTTAAGTTGCTCCTGCATGACAAGCTACTTCCTTTCCCACCAAAATACACTTTTTATCAACTGAACTTTTTTATAACTGAAAATGAATCGACATAATATACAGAGACCAACCGCAGAAGTTAAAATGGAACAAAATTACTGATTTTCCCTCCATATCAATTTCACCTGGTCACCGGAGATAAAATCACCTAATTTGAAGATCAATTGAAAAAAGAAATCCAGGGTTTTTTTTTTTTCCATGGAAGGAGAACAGAGTGGAGATCTGAAAAGCAGCCAAGATATTTTTGTCAACCTTATAAACCAGAAGGGAAATTGTTAACCTGTCCTTGATCCAGCATATCTTGGTTATTCACTTTGTAGGCCATCCGTATGCGCATCGCGAGCGCTTTCTGAAACCAATGAAATATTAAGTTCAAGTTCAACCTTCAATTTGATCGGGAGAATTTTATAATGAATTCTAATAAGAGAAATGCTCAATACAAAAGGAAAATAACCAAATGAAATATTGAAAAATTCATGTAAATTGCATCAAGAAAGCATCATAAAACTTTACAGAATGTTACTAATACACACTATATTTATTCAATCCTGCTAAGCTAACATGGAGTCACTTCTCTTTAGGTAAAACAACCCTGAAACATTCCAAATGCTTGAGCTAGCTAATAGGAGTTTAATATATTAGCCACGAATTTATCGGGAGAGTAACATTGAAAATAAAAAAAAAAATAGATCAAGAAGATTTTAAGCATGTTCAATGGAATCAGCGTTAAGGGAGAAAGAAATTGATTGCGAAAGGAATAAGAAGGAGAATATTACTTTGGCTAGAGATCATGCAATCATTTGAAAATAAGTAATTGTTACAGCAACAATCATAGTAGGGATAAGGCTATTAATGACGATGATTATAAAGATATTGACTATTTAGACCACCAAAAAAACTGAAACACTATCAGGCACTCATTACATGAGAGGTTAAAAGTAATTAAGTGAAACCACATCTTTGGTCCAAATAAGGCACAAATTCTGACTTGATTGCTTAATATGAAGCTGATGCAAAAAGTATATATCTTTTATATGTAGCTAAAACTAGAGAAATATAGTGACAAGCCTAGCTACCACAACTCTGGCATAACATATATACATATCTATATATTTAACATCAAATGAGTCTGTAATATTTGATCTCGCCCATAAAAAAAAGGTTGGGACATCAACATGAGTAGCAGCAATTCAAAATAACAAACAATGAAACTTATCTAAAGTTCTACATATTCCCTTTTAAATTTACATAGACCGATTCAGAGAAGTAGGACAACTTGCAATATGGGAAGGACAGCATAATGCATGTCAGTACGAGGATTATTGCTGACTATCATGATGTTATATAAAGCAGGAAAGAAAGAAAAATACATGAAAGACTTCCACAAGATATTAGGACCAACATGGCCACTCTTTGTAAATTTAAATTTAGTTCTAGTCATTGAAGGCTAACTATGCTTTTCAATAACATCTTGGTGAAAGTTCCGGTAAACCCATTTAATAGCATAGTGCATGATAAAACTCAGATAAAATAAAAAATACCAAATTACCTGCCCATGCAGGCTATTTGTCACGGATAATGTTTGAGTAATTGTTCCATTGCCACTAGGGGGGATAGTACTACTGCTAGCAGGATCCAGATGTAACTGAATGAACTGCAGCGATATAATTTGAAGATATTATTGTAAGACTAAAAAATATGACATCTCACATTTGCAGAAACAAAAGCGATGAGGAAACCAAATCATAATAAATTCCAACATGAATATATATACACGTCTTGATACATGCACAAAAACACAGAAACAAGCACACAACATACACTGACATATATATAGACATGAGCATATACATAGACACACAAATATGTGTGCACATGTACGTACACACATTGGGAGGTTAGGAGTAGGAGAAAATATCCGTTTCTTTCATTATATTAATGAAGACAAGGAATAACTATATATTGTTTAGAAAAACAATTTGAATGCAATATGAGCCAAATGGTTTTTAATAATCATAATCGCACAACACAAGTCCTGATAAAAAAATACATGAACAATATTGACAGTTTTTGTCACAACAGAATGGAGGGTGGGGTCTCCTTGGTATGAGAACATCCACACCCTCATCTTGTATTGTAGGCACAAATTAAAGGAGATGAATAAAGAGAGAGAGAGGATGAATGCCCAGGTTTTAGATGGAAACCCATGTTAACAAAGGGAAAAAACCAAGGAAGGAGATAATGCACTTCACTAGACATTCAATAGTACAAGTTTTTTAGGTTTTGTGACAATAATCGAGCACCAAGTAAAGAAAAGCTTAGGCGTAGCTGGACAACGGTATCTCTTCCAGTCTTTGGAGGTTCATTCTCTTGACGGATTTAATCCCTAAGAAAAAGGAGTGCATGAGCTTGTTGCTTGCTGGTGATCGCTGACTGAGTTTAAGTCAAAGAGCTAGATAATTTCAGAAAGAAATTATAACCAGAAGGGCCTTAGAAGAAGTTTTGAAAGCGAAGGGGAAGAAGTCCCATTTTCTGCTCTCTCCGATAGGGGATATACCCTAGAAAGTTGTATTAGTCTTCTCTAATTATATCAGCCTCCCACCTATGAGTAGGTGGCGCCAGCTAGGGCCCATAAATAGATCGTTGGAATCAACTACGTACTCTCTCCAAATGGTTGCCATTACTGTCTTATGGGGAGGACCTCAAGAAGGATACAAGATCATTATCTGCTAGCAAGGATCATGGCTGGGAAGCGAGTAGCAGATCGCAGGGATGGAGAGATTAGTTTAAGGTCATCTATCTACTTTGGTCAGCTTGTACCATGGGCACTGATTCATTGGAGTGGTACCACCTAGGGCTTTAATTTCTAGATTAGGCGATGATAGAGTGACCAAGGTATCTTTCTAACTCCTTGCGCTATTCTAAGGAATCAACCCCTTGTGTGAGGAATTGGATGTCTATTAAATCCAAAATCACTGCCTCAATACGGACTTTACATGTGATGAAACAAAACTCCTCCATAAAGCATAAAGAAAGCCAAGCATGTAGCTCCACATTGGCTTAACAAGGTAGTGCGATGACCTACCTCGGAAGCATATGACCTGCCTCGTAAAGGTGATGGCCTACCTCATAAGCCAATTACAATGCAGGAAGGGATTTTAGGTAGAAACAAAACTCCATAATAAACTTAACTTCACTCATATCTTACACGTGGATGAAACTCAACACCCTCAAAGCATGGAAGCAACCTTCATGCCACCCACAAAATAGAAGGGCAATGGTTAATAATGTACAATATTTCATAAACAAATTAAATATAATATCTATCTTGTGACCATCTCTCAAGGAAAGGAGGTGATCTAACTTGTAACCATGGCACGACATAGATTCGTTAGTCATGTCATGAATTCTCAATGAGGAAGCATGAAGATAAAGGGGAGAGAGGGAAGAGAAGATGCACACAACAAAACTCCTGTATCCAAACTCTAGAGACCAACCTACAACATATTTTTCCCATCTCTATCCCAACTCATACTCTTCTACTTCTTTCATCCTAACTATATAAGAAGCTAGAGGGCCACTCCTCAGTAAAACTTCCTTATATTTAAATCAAAGATAATAGTGAAGCTTTAAGTCACCTACAATACGAGCAACATGGTGTTTATTCTATTTGGGGTTTTTCACGTAAAAGACATTATGTTCCTCATTCTTTTCTATTTTCCATTATTTTTGGCTTTCCTTTGCTTTTTTTTTAAAATATAGGCCTTGACCTATCCATTACTTACAAAAAGGAAACAATTTATCGAGTATACAAAAACTCCACATCCTCCGCAAGGATTAAGCAAAAATCGTGCAGAAAGGACATACCTCCTTCCCATACTACATTATCTGTGGATAAAGAAGCTACAAAGTCAGCAAGCTTATTGGCAGAACTATAAGCATGTGTGATCTTATAAGCCTTAAAAGGCACAAAAAAAATCAAAAACATCTACATCATTTTTGTCTTTCGCCTAGATCATGTGTGATGTGGTCAATGGTCACCTCGGTGTAAGATCCATTTCATTCATCCAGATTGACGGATTTCTAAGTCAACATTTATGGTGCTCTGAGTGAGACGATTCTATCAATGAATGACATACACGTATAGAACACTACTAATTGCCAAGTATACGCCTTTAGAGTCATTTCCCCAACAAACTCCATATAGTGCTCTTTTCAATTAGACTCATCCTGAGAAACCAAAGATTCTCTTACAGTCTTAAGGACACGATGAACCAATAATCATACTACCTCTCTATTTACCTCAAACTTCAAACCCCTGATGCACTCTCATCCCATTTCTATGCCTCCCTTGTGAGATACCTCCAACTGCTAGCAAATAGTCCAATAAAGCAGATAGTTAAACTATGCCATGTGACTCCTCAACACTCCTGCGATGTTAGCAGCTCCAACACACTCATGAGACACCATACCAAAATTGCTGCTCACATGTCCATGCCAAACGTCGTACTCCAGCATTAATAACTGCTACCTCAACCAATTATTCAGTGACACGTCATTAATGGCACACCTCCCAATGCTATCTGACTTGGACATCATTCTACAAATGAAGATACACTCTCACAGGCCTACATATTGCCTTCCCATCATGAATATAGGTGGGAGAAAAGAGAGAAGATGCATTAAATAGGACTCCTCTATCCAATCTCTAGAGACCCCTGCAGTAGAAAAGGAGTTCCCATATTTTCTATATCTCTATCCCTTCTTGTATTATTCTCCTTACTTCATCCTCATTACGTAAGAGCAAGCCAAAGAACAATATATTGCAATACATCTTTGCACTCAAATTGAAAGTGATAGTGAAGCTTTAAGCTTCCTACCCTACAAGTGTTGTGATTTTTACCTTATTAGGGGTTCCATGAAAAAAGTGTCATGATCATTATATTCTGTTTTCCACCATTTTTAGTTTTCACCTAGTTTGCGCGTGCTACTTGCGGTGGTCTACCTCGCATGAGATATAGTTTGTCCACCAAGTTGACAAATTTCTAAGTCAGTAAAATCCAAGGAGTTTGACATCTGAGTATAAAGATTCGGTGCCAATGTGTTGAAAGTTAGCTATCCAATCGAGACAAGCTATTCCCGGGAAGAAGTGTGCTAGGATGCTTTAGATTGAGCTTGGCAAGATAAATGTTTACAACTTACAGTAAAGCACAAAGGCAAAATCCCAAGGGTTATTAGCTAAGGGACCTAATTCCAAACCTTGACTCATTGGTTCATCTAGAAATTGAATTGTTAGTTGACTGTGAGTCCACTTCTTTGACCTTCCAAGTAACACATGAACAGCTGAAAGGAATTGTAGCAGATTCACATGTTTACAAACATAAATACCACTAGGGTATAAATCAACTCACAAAACTTACAATTAAGGCAATAAAAATATTTATATAAAGTATTTCATTTGGTCAAGATTAGTCAAAAATAATTTCATAATGTCATGGAGTTCAAACAGCTATGAATAATTAATATATTACCGAAAAAAATCAAGATTGAATTTTGCATATAAAATGGAAGAAGTGACATGTGGCCTAAGGTTAGCTTATAAGTACTATAATACTCGTTCATATCCACTAAGGGTCCATTCGAATATCCCATACTGATCAAGGAGTGCTGCAAGAAAAGAAATTCTACAGCCAAAGTTTTTTCCAATACGTATGAGTGTTGGGGCATTATTTTCACCACCAAAGCAGCAGCAGAAAAACAGCACGCTTTCATCACATATTCCAAAAGAATCTCTTCTTATTCAAGGCTCAATTCAATCCTGCTTATTATCCAAAAAAACAAAGGTCAATCCTACTAACATACAGTGCAAATTTATAAGACCTCAAGATATAAGCAGCTCCTTAAAATTTTCCAATGCAATTTCACAAGTTAACCTCGTAACTTGGAGGCCTTGAACTCTGCAAATCTTTCTCCTCATGCTACCAAGAAATTAACAACTAGGGTAATTTGTTTGTAAGGCTATTTTTTTATTGGGGTTAAAGATAACCTTCGATATGATGTTTTTATTTTAAGAATTATGAATGATTTGAAATAAAAGTTAATTTTATTTTGAAATATGTGTAGGATGTGAAATAAAGTTGATTGTTCATTTTAAAATTTGTGTAGAATGTGATATAAAATTGATTCTAATGTCAGGGTTTATGTAAGATTTGAAATATTATTAGTTTTAATATTAGAGTTTGTGTATGATATGACCCATAAAGTTAAATTTAACTCGAGGTATTTTTAAACTAGAAAACAAATAGACTTTACACTTTCACAGATTGTTCACCAAGTAACCCAAAACAATAGTCATTAACATGGTAGATGGTCTTTCCAAGGGGCTGCATAACATTATACCAAATCAAAATTTCCACTATCTATAAGCAAAGGACAGTAATATATCCGATGAGCACAAATTTGTTGAAGGATAATCCAGCAAAGAATTTTAGTGGAAAAGCCACTAAAATGCATTTTTCTTAACAGGAACACAATAAAACAAGCAAGATAGTCCAATTCATTATGTTGAACTGGAAGTTTGACAATCCAAAACCAAAACAAAATGCTTATTTTAACATTTGGTCAATTTTCCACGTCTTACCAGGTAGCATAGCTTTTTGCCAATTCACTGTGGCTTAATGATAAAACCTTATTTTGCATTATCTCCATCATTTGCACAGAGAAGGTAACCTTATTTTTGGCCAATGCAGTGCCACTTAATGATTAAATCTTATTTTTCATTATTTCTATCATTTATAAGGAGAAGGCAACCAAGCAACTGAGTGCTTGGTTAACCTCTCCGGTTCTTCGGAACTTTTATGAGAAGGAAAATGTCCTTCCTTCTGATCTTCTTTCTATCCTTAACAAGGATAGAAGCTTTATGTGCTTTTGAGTGATATACTTGATATATATTTTTAGGTTAGGACTGACTTTCAAAAGTGGCTATAATAGTTCAAAAAAAAATCAAAACTCTTGAAATTATGAGCTGACGAGAGAAAACATGGTGAGAAAACCACAATATTGGACTATCGGTTCACTCCTGACAAGTCCTAACGGGGACAACCGAAATCCCACCACAATATTGGACCACTAGTTCTTTCCTGACAAAATTACAAAAACTAATGGTGAAGATTGAAATCCCATCACATGACGTTGATGTGGATGGATAGATGAGTAGATACTAATTTGGTAAATTAGGTATGATGGATTGCTGACTATGATGATTGGAGATCTCCATTATTATGGCTATTTTTCAAATTGGAAAAAAGTACATTTATTTTTTCATTTTGAATATTAAATTATAACTATGATCTGTTATTATATACTTTAAATTCTCTATTTTGAATTTCAAATAGTACTTGGGTTTAAAACAAATAATGCTAAAAGCAATAAAATGTATTTGAAGGTAAGTGTTATATCCAAGCGAATTGAAGGATTGGGACCATAAGTGAAAATCTCTCAATCGTTAATTTATTTAAAGAATTTTCTTAACCTTTGTCTAATTTTTCTAAACAAAATCTATTGTTCAAGTGTCTTGCTTTTAGCCTACGATCATATCTAGATTTTGTGCCCATACGTTCTCCTAAACCCGCTTGTGCTCGCAAGGTCAAAGTTCACATCTCCCACGAGACTACCAACCACCTCTTAAATCTCGCCTTCGCGCCCTACGTGGAATCTTCACTGCCTACATTCCATCACTCCATCTCGCTCAACTTTCACCGCATGGGCTCCACGTCGTCCATCTGCTCATTCCGTGCCATTCTATTCGGCGCTCACGATGTCATCAGTTGCCGCTTCTATCATTTTATTTTACACTCGCTGCTAGAAGTCCCACACCATGCAAACACCGCAAGTCGCGCCGCTGTCACATCCTGCGATTGCGTCATCTTTATTAGTGATTCTACACCAGCACCAATGCTGCTTGGCTCCATCTCATATTGCACCATCTATATCCACGCTCCATATCGACCAGCGATGCATCGCGCAGGATCATCACCTCTTTGCTTAACTAACTACAAGAAATGATTGCCTAGCTTAAGTGAAGCAAATCCTTACAAATGTTCCAACATTTTAGGATTCATGTTGGTATTTTTGTAATTAAGATCATTTAAATTGCTTGCCTATGAGATCTTACTATTTATTTAAGATCCAACTTGTTGGAATATTTTTATTCTAAGAACCTAATTCTCTGCATAGCCTATCTCTGATAGATTGAAATGCCATTATTACATAATCAATCTTATAAGGTAATCTTGCTACATTTTGTGATTAGTTGACCATGAGTTCACATCTCTAAATTTCTATGGAAATGCACTCATACTGCTCTAATCAAAACAGATTTAGAAGGAAGTCACGTTAACAGGCTGCATGCATGCGGAATGCACCAAGATAATAGCAAAATGGAATACAGTTTGAAAGTAATTTTCTATAAGTTTGAAATTAATAAGCAAAGCATTTAATTCAGATGACAGTTCCATCTGCCAGTCTAACATAACTAACCAAAACAATACTAAATAAAGTGAGCAAGATTTAAGAAATATACCGTGACAAGAAAGGAATAATCAACTATGAAGTTCAATACCTTAGGCACAGCAGCTTGAAAAATGAAATCTGTACATGTATTGAATGATTTATTTGAAAAGGTAGCTTTTATTTGTGTAAC
The DNA here is from genome assembly GCA_019297695.1 of Apostasia ramifera. Lineage (NCBI taxonomy): Eukaryota > Viridiplantae > Streptophyta > Magnoliopsida > Asparagales > Orchidaceae > Apostasia > Apostasia ramifera. The sequence continues at coordinate 167,926 of JAEMOT010003854.1, read as the reverse complement.
TTGTGGCCTTCCGGGCTGTTTTGTGAAGCTGAACAAAATCCTCAAAATACTATTCTCAAAAGCAGTGATCGTCGGAAAATCACGGCTTTCAATTCCTATTCAAAGTGCATGAGCAATATCAGCACACTCATACCTGATGCCGTGCTAAAGAACATTAGAACCAGAAACCTGACCTGGAAGACTCATATTATTTGACAAGTCATCCAATAAATCAATTGCAGGAGCAGTAGCAGTTGAAGGAGGTGATCTGCTTTTTTGATCCATCAGTCCCACAGGACCAATTGTTGATACTCCAATGTCCAGCGATGCCGAAGTGGAAGTGATTGATGATAAATTATCCAAGGGACTAACTACTGAGGAATTTAGTTGGCTGTTTGAAACATTATTTGAAGGAAGCGAATCACTTTGAAACGAAGTTCCGATTGATAATAGGTCCAAAAGAATATCTGATCCTCCTGAGGCAGCAGCACCTTCAAGACATTTGCCATGAACATTATTAATATTTGCTTTAATGCAAAACAACTCTCATAATAAGCAGTATTTGAAACAAACAAATGATCACAAACAAGACTAGAAATATGCACGTTGCAACAGGTCAACAAATGTTTAGCAGACAGTATTCCAATCAATAGTGTGTGCACTTCCATCCTTGTGTATTCAGTCCCATACGTTCATCCCAAACAATGTTATGGAGAAGATTGAAAAGCTCATCAAGTGCTTACTTTGGAGTGGAAGCCTACAAAAGCATACTATGAACTACCTTGCTTGGGAAACAGTAACTAAACTGAAACAGCTGGGAGGCCTTGGAATCCACCATCTTACGAAGTGGAGAAGCACCCTTGTAGCCAAGCTGGCAGCACATTTCTTAAGACAATCTAATACTCTTTTGGTCAATGCTTTTTAACGAAGTATAGGGGGAGACAAACACATTTGAAACTCGAAGGGGCATATGCATGAAGGCTGATCTTCCAATGAGGAGAAATTGCTCAAAACAACATTTTGTAGACGATTGGGTTAGGAGAGGTGCTCTAAACTTGATGATCCTTGGGTTGACTCTAACTCCTTTATCAAAGTAGCCAACATTCACTTAATGTTGATGGTAGTTAGGATGAGAACCTTCTGAATAACTTTTGGTCTGATTTGGTTAAGCACATTAGTAGACTTCCCCAACTTAGCTATGATTGGATGGATGAATTAGTGTTGTCCAAAACTGATTCGACAAAGTCTTCAACAACTACTATTTATAACTTACTTGCTCATCACAAGGTAAAGTGAACCGGGCTTGGAAGATCAAGTCACAACCAGTTCTATCCTCTAGAGGATTCATAAGCAGTCCCCTGCTAGCTAATAGAAAAGGGTTGGCTACAAGAATTTATTGCACGTGGTTATACGGCTGCTAAAAATATTGAGCACATCATCAGTGACGGCACATTCATAGTTGAAGTTTTCAGTGTGATAAATGATATCATCAATCCAATCGGGTACACCGAACATGACTAAAGGTTGTAGCTCTAATCAGTGGGAGGAAATGCAACTGAATAGGGTTCGATTTCAGGGCTGGAACACAATAGTCCATCATGATGATCAGAAAACTAGGGTATGCTACGAATCAAAGCAGTTTTAGGGCATTCCTAGGGCATGCTCTAGCACAAGGACAGCTACATAAAGGATGCATTATGAAACATGAAGCGAAGCAACAATGACACAGGAATCATTTAGAGGGCTCTACTTTAGCACTTACTCATGCTCATGTTGTTGCAATAAGCGAGAGCAGAAACAACATTCCAATTTTAGCAAACAAGGGCCCAGGAATAGCAAACACATTCAAAGATAGCAATTGGGGATCGAGTACAACTGTAGAAGAATGAATGACTTTTGTGATAACAATAGGGCCTTCAGTTGCTAGAAGTGAGGGAAGAGCAACACCACTAATGTTTTATTTTTGTTCTTTTACAGGTACAAGCATTGGCGCCGAAGGATAGCAACAGCAAGCACCAAAAATCCCTGCTTTCTGCTTTCTATCACATTTGGAAGGCTAGAAACAATAAGGTGCACCCAACACACCTCCATTGGTTATAGCAACCCAGCTTCCGATAACTCACTTCACTCCAACTTTGGGAATTGGGATTCCAGGAGCTACTTTGGCCTAGGTAATCACTCTCCTTCACATTGGAATCCCCCCCTCTCGACTATATTGCTTCCATGGCGTGTTTTGAGAATATGCTATGAGAAGGCGGCATCTCCCCTCCAAGTAAGTTTTGTACGATCCTTAATTTGAATCGCAATGGATGTACTTGATTTGCCTTTATGCTTTTGTGATGCGACAAGGTCGAAATCCAGGAAAAAAGGTTTAAAAAAAGAAATCATAAATACACGCCTCAATAGAAAGGAAAGAAAACACTTTCATGTGATGGAGACTGTAAAGTTCACATGGTTCCAATGGTTCAAAATTAAGGTACAATAAAATAGTTCAAAATAGTTTCAACAGAATGGAAGCGAAGAGATTTTAAACAAAAGGAAAAACCTGAGGATTGTGCAGCTGGCAAATCAATCCCCAATAGGTCCTGCAAAAAGTCATTGGTGGCCAGCTTAGGCGCTGGCACATCATCAGAACTTAAATCAAGCAGGTCCCCAATTGGTGCGGTTGTTGGTTTCATCACACCATTAGGGAGATTAAGAGAAGCTCCAGTGGCAACAGGTTTGCTAGCTTTGGCAGCTGGAATGCTGTTCGTTGAAGGGCTACCTTTTTTTTCATTATAAACTGATTCATCCAAAACAGGCATCCGTTCAACCAAAGAAGATCTGCATATTTTCAACACACATTTACAGAGTAAACACAAAAAAATTAGATCAGATACTGAATGATACTCTTAATGCTACGGCTAAAGAATTTGAGACCAACTTGATAGTTTGATGCTTTTGTAAAATATGACTGAATTCAATTGATCTTTGCTGCAATTCTAGCTCAAGACATCCTTTGTGCTGAATAATGAGGTCTTTTACCCTCCTGCAAATTGCATAAATATGCATACAATATGAGGTTCTTTAGGAAATTTTCATGGAGTAAAGATGATGAAAAAGGAAAGCATAATAAATCATATAAAAGGTACCATGCCTATTGATGTCATGTTTTCTCTTTAAAATGAGTTCTGTTTCTGAGCGCACAAAAAGTACTATCTCATATTTATAATGTCAAGTTATTTTGGAATACCCACAGTGCCATATACATGAAACCTAGTTTTTTCTTGACAACTAGTTTCGTTTTAAAGCAGCACGCAAAGTCAAACAAAAGTACAACCACATGGTTATACCCATCACTATGCTCTAAGAGTACAGACTGTACCATATCCATCAAAACCGAGGCGGCTAAGATTGAAAGGTAATTTGGATATACAATTAGGAGCACCTCTTAATGTATCCAATGATTCACTCTTTTAGGACATCAAATCAGATGTGTCCCGTGGGTAGAATATCACCATGCAGTACTCAATAGTCTGCACAAATATAAAAAATCTAAAACGTAACAACTGGCAAATAATTACACTAGAAAGAGTGAGAATTATCTTCTATATGTAGAATTTTAGAAATAAATTCAAGCGATTTTAGCAAATATAATAGAAAGCAGAGAATCCTCATTAAAGTGGGAAGATTAAAACAAAGGGCTACTTCAACAATAACATGGTTTTTGTTTGTAAAAAAGATCTACGCAAATAAGGATTAACGTAACATCCATTGATAATCCAAATGTAAACAAAATGGTTTGATAAAGTTCATCCTAAGTAATTGAGTTAAGGCTGTTTAGGAACAATAATGATGATAGAAATGTTTAAATCATTTAAAATGACGTTGATAAAAGTCATCACAATGAATGGAGATAAAACATGTGCCTTTGGAGAATCCTCACATGAATGTCGGCTTTAAACAAGCCAGAAAATAAACAATGCATCATTAGAGCAATGAAGTTGCACAAACCTATATAATGGAAATACTTACTCGGATGTGGAAGGATATCTAGATGAAAGCTTAAGAAGAGCGACTAAAGACATGGCTTGGGATGTAATATCTGAAGCATGGTATTGCAAGGCACTCTCTACAACATCCACAGCATCTGATTCAGTCACCTGAAAGAATGAAATAAAAAATGAGTTGCTTCTAGGGGTTAAGACAAAAAACCAATGTTGTCAAAGAAGATATTATGAAAAAACAATAAAAGACAATTTTGTCTGCCAGAAGTCGGACCAAGATGTTCAGCAGTCGCTAACTGAACTTACAGAAACCATGTGTTATATAGCAAATTTACCATAGGCACAATTCTTTGAATTAATGCATCACAAGTACAAGAAATGAAATGCTATTAAGAATTGCCGAAAGATTCTTAAAAAAAGAATATAATGGGTCACAAAGACTTCAAACCAAGAAGGAAAAAAAAAGTTAGAGCAAAGTTGTCATAATCATGGACAACCCCTTTCAACAATCCACCGCAAGAAGTAAAGATGCATAAAAACAAACTTCAAAACCAGCTAGTCCTTATCAACAGTTTCATTACATTTAATCAATTCATTCCTTTTTGTCAAGACCTGCATTTAGGCAGTTCCCTTTAGACAATTGTTAAATTAACTAACATTTATACCATCCAAAAAAAAAACTACCATTTAGAGTATTCTAGGCCAGACTGGACAATCAATTTTAGAAGCACAACATTTCTATTTGCTTTTAACTAGATCACCCAGAGTACAAATGCCAGCCTTCTAGAGCAGAATGTAACTCACTGTCATAGGTTCCTCTCCTTGAAGCATACCAGCACCATTTACTAGCATTTCACCATACTCTCCAATGCACCATAATGCCACACGTACCAAACTAACCTACAGCAAGTAAGAAGAGCAAAATGATAAAGAACTTCACACAAATTTGCATATTCATCATGACTTTGAAAATTTTCAAACCTGTTCGGAGGAGGTTTGAAAGGCCTTATAAAGTGACCTGACGATATATCCTTGGAGATCAGGAGCATTGCTTATCGCAACTATTAGGGCATGCCACACATCATCTTTCACATAATTCCCAGCCTAGCATCATGAAAATTTTTAACCAATGACTATCATATTGATAATCTATACAAGAAGCAAATTTGTGCAAAGAAAATGCAAAGAAGATGAAACATAGCAAACATACAGTAATTAAGTCACAATTATTTGCATGATAGTTTAAAGTTTCATGAATCATACAGAGCAATAGTTCGTGAATCAGCTAATGCGAGGAATAATTCATCAAGCTTAATGCTTATCAGCAAGTTAAATAGGCACACCCGATACATAAAATGCCATAATAAAATGATAGACTAACACTTTGATAAGTTTCATCATGCTCATCAGCCGATTCAGCCCTCTCTTTACCAATATGGTCCTTTTGGAGAACCTCTACCCAAGATATGTTTTAGTCTAGGACCTTTTCTTCCTGCTCCTTCCACAAGAATTCCATCACCCACGTTACCAGTACATCTTCAACTCTCCCTTATAGAAGTCATGTCCACAACATAACTACACCACTAGTACATTTCAACTTTAAATAATTCTATCTCCAGTAATGACTGCTTCAAAACCTACCTAATAATGCCTACACAGCTTCACCTCACTGCTCTACAGTGCCTAACTACACGCCACAATGCTCCGCCTGCTTACACCTTTCTCTCTACACAGCTCCACTAATAGTTCCAAATGAGGATTCGCCCGCCCTGACTTCAACTCACCTAAGTTATAAAAAAATACCACAAGTTGCCAATGGAACTACAATCTAGTTCAACGGTTCCAATTATCTTCTATGATCACATGTCTTCAGATTATTGGTAGGATCTCATGGCAAACTCTCTCACCTAGATTTTTCTCCTCCAAAGGTTATTGACAACACTAAGTCCTCCCTATAGCAGGATTTTGACTACACTATTCTTGGCTTCTAAATAGTTGGGAACCTTCCACTGCCTCCATTGTAATGTTTAAAGAAACAACAAGGAGAATTTGGGATTTTCTTAGCTCTACATACTTGCATGATTCTTTAATAGTTAGTAGGGAGATCTATATGTGCAGTAATATGACACTATCCTAAAAGGTAAATGGGATGAATTGCAACAATATAGGCCCTTTACTATAGACCCATTAGACTGGCAAAAACAGAGGCAAAAACAGAGGCAAAAACAGAGGCAAAAACAGAATGACTTCGTTGCGGCAATATAGCATGCCGCTTCTATGAAACGCTCTAGTTTTAGTGCAATTTCTCAAAAGATTCATGTTATGTTTATTCGACAAATTTCACATTAGTTGTCAACTACCTAATACAATCTTTTGCATTTTTCATTCAGGACTTAGGACCGACAATAGCAAAATAATCATATTGTACTTGCCTCCTATAATTATACATAGAGATTCTCCCACTATTGCAATCAATTCAATTTATTGAAAATTTCTTTCAACAATATCATTACCATATAGTGGAAAAAAGAGACACTAGTCTTTTGAACACTCAGTTTCGATTCTACTAGCACTAAGTGGAGACAATGTCTCTTGAAATGCCAACATAGCCTCTAAAAAAATGCAAAACAAGAAGGATCAAAATACCCGAAAGGTATAGCATAATGCATATAAATAACAAGCTTTTCAACATTTTTCTTTTATAACAGAACATTCCAAGGTGGTTGTTTATTTTCAGGAAATTAGGCGTTTCTTTGATAAGGATATTTCTCACAGAACAATGACACTGGCGTTAGATGAAAGTGACAAAAAAAATCATATCTTCTTGTGATAGTCTAAAATATAATATTCAAATTTACAAAAAGTTTAAATCTCTTCACAAACCTACTTCAAATAAATGCCACCAATTTGACCACATTAATTCCAAAGTGTATAAACAAAACTTCCATTCCAAGAACCAATAAATCCAAAATTTAAACTTCATATATCTCCTTACTATGATATATAAGTAGAAAGATGTGTAATAATAACAGAAACTAATGCATTCAATTTCCAAAATACAAGCAGATAATCACGGTGAAATAACAATATGACAATGAAACAAACAGATTTATTTTAGTAGATCTTCGTTTCAACAGTCGTTTATTTATATCTGTTACCTCAGATAGGACCTTCAACATCTGATCAATGTACCATAACTTATCAGATGAAAATCTGCCAATGTGATTCAAAAAAAAATTGTTGGTCAAACAAATCATGCACAATAAAAATAAAACAAAGAACTAAATTTGCCATAAGCAATGTAGATAATCTCAAACTCTGATAATTCCAACTATTAAGAATAAGAAATGAATATGGCGAAAAAAATTGCACACTTCCTAGCAGTCACCTGTTCTTTAACTTCTAAAGTGCGACAAAGGAGGGGAAGGAGATTGGATAGGAAGGGTAGGGTATAAAGCATCATTCTTTTGAATTTCTTTCTCTGTGACATCATAAATTTACAAGGGTATGAATCTTGGAGAAGGTTCTCGGATACGATTGCTATAAAGGAGTAGAGGACACTTAGTAGTTAGCACCACTATTGTCACACCACCTCATGTGTTCACACAAAAATCTTAATCTAAGCAGACTTACAAGGCTGCTTTGCCATCATAAAAGCCTACCAGCATCTTCAAGTATGTTAATTATTTTCGAACTTATCTCCTAGAATCAACCCCTACACAAATCTTTGTGTTTCGGTGACTATGAGTATTGCTTTGAAATAGGTTTGGCAACAGAGCCTTCATGCTCTATTGAATGAATAAAGTTGGCCGAGGCACAAACTAGGGCATACCAGGACTCACTTTACTAGGAAAATAGAGCACACCAAAAACCTAACAATTTAGCTTCTTAGTCAAAATTCAAACTGTGAATTAGATGAAGATCACAATTCATAACATATAATGATGTTTACAATTATTTCATTTGCATTGGTCCTGTGTTTGATAGAACTATGTAGCAATGGACAGTTACACTATACGACATAACTGCCGTGAAGTGGATAGATCAAGCAAAAAAGGCTAACTAGGAAGCCGAGTATAAGAATCAATATAGCCAACAATCAATGAAATTCACCATAAAGGCCAAGCAAGGACAAAGAATTCATGTTTGAAAAAGAACCTACTTAATGCCTGAAGAAGGCACAGAAAACAGTATAAGGTTAGATAAATTCACAGTTTGGAGCATGTTGCATAAAATTACCTAAAGCAGAATATTTACATACTAAAGGTAGTCCACTCCTTTAAGTGTGTTTTCCAAATAAACAAGCATATGAATCAATTTTAAAAAAAAATCACAATTTACAAGAAGGTTTTGGGAAGAAACAAGTTAAAATGGTACAACAACAAACATGTGCATAAGAATTTTATGTTGATTTCATAGTATTTTATTTTCTATTAATGGTTTTCATATTCTAAACAATTTTGCATATAATATTATTTCTTAACGGAGTACAATTGGAATTCAAGTTCAGTGTGATCTATATTAATAAAACCAGATAAAAAATTAACCTAGAATTAACATAGATTGAATAGAGGACAGAGAAAGCAAAAACAAGTAGCACATGATAAAATTTGGATCACAAATATGGCTTCTAGCATAAATGTAGAATCAAAAGGATTGACACAAAATACAGGCATCTTTCCCCTAGTTTGAGTTTCTCTTTTCAACAAAACTAATGCCCAAACTTACCTTTCAACAATAGAGCAAATTTTTTCAGTAAGATCTCCTTTGAATTCTTGATCGCTGACTTCTAGGTAGTCAACAAGCTCTTTGGTCAAAGGCTTCACATTTGCATCACTAATCAGAAGGGAAACAAGTTCCAGAGCTCTTTTTCTTATAGAAGCATCTGAGTCCTGGAAATATTGCAAGCAGAAGCTTCAATCAAACACCCAGCATAATTGAAATTTAATATGTATATCCGAAAACTATAAACTTATAATAGAAACCATTTGGTTGTTTGTGAAATTTTTAATTGGAGTAAAAGATAATCAGTAATGTGATATTTTTATTTTAAGATTTATGAAATATTTTAAATAAAGTTAGTTTCATTTAGTTTGAATTTGTGTATAATGTAATATATCAGGTTAATTTTAACCCAAGTTAAAGTTAACCTAGGCAAACAAACAATATTTAAAAAGCCCTCGAAAAATTCATCCCAACACAACAAAAAACTGAGAAAGACTTTTATCACATATCAAGGGAATAAGAAAAAACTTAACACCTAGATGCAAAATTATGCATAATATTGCTGTTAAAAAATTATGCATGATATTCATGTAGTACTCTGATGATATCCAACATATGGAACATTCATCTTATACAGTTTCTTTTATAATGACTTTAGAGTAAGTTTTACCAATTATTATAAAAACATAAAGATTTTTCATGTTCTCATTCAACAGGACATAATCAAATACCTTTACACACTCTAAAATTGTTGTTTTGTGCCTCTGCACCGCTTGAGAGTCAACCGCAATAGCTTTCATTAACATATTCAGTGCAACATACCTATAATAGCATAAAAGGGCCAACCATTAAATATAGTAGCCTAACAAGACTTTGCAAAGTTCATGGCAAAAATTACATATATGCCACTAAAATCTAGTTATTTTATATATTTGACACTTAAATCTTTAATATTACATATTAGCCACAAAAATCATATAAAAATTTACAACTCATACACAACTCATGCCACAAAGTTGTGGCATATTTGAAACAAAGGTTATAATTTTTATATGACTTTCATAACAAATATGTGATATTAAAGGTTTGAGTATCAAATATGTAAAATAGCTAGATTTTAGTGACATGTATGCTAATTACCCCAAAAGTATAAGCCTGTTTCAAAACTAAAAGGGCAATGGGAACAAAAACGAACAATTTAAATACTTTGTATGGCCTTGATGAGGAACTTAACAAAAGGGCAGAGACCATTGTAGCCCAACACCACAAAAACATAAGAAAAGAGCAAACAAGATAATTCTTGATACTGCTCAGTCAGCCCAATTTGAGAGCATTTAAAGAGCCAAATGTATTACATGCAGTGTGTCAAATGCACGACAGCTAAAGCTTCTCATGTTCTTAGCTAACTAAATTTAGTAATGTGCTAAAACTTGTGTTACAGAAACAGTAGTGCCTTAAATAGAAACAAAGTGACAAATTTTTCCGTCCATTTTTCTTTCCACTTTGAAGAAAGAGGGAGAAAGATAATTCAACTTAGATGAACAACACTTCCCCCTTCCAACCAAGTAACAGTCCAAGAAAATTTATACATCCTAATAATTGCTGTATAAAAAAACTGCTAAGATCTGCTAGTGTTTTACCCTGATTACTGGTGATGCAAATAGAAAACACACTGCACTTCTTATGTGCAAATTAACCGCAAGATGATGTGATCATGGTATGTTCTTCTCTAGAGTTGCAACTATTTGTCTAACTAATATGAGGCAAACAACAACGCACTCAATGTTTATAACAAAGGCACAAATAAGGTCCCACTATTTGTCTTAACTAATATGAGGAACGCCCACTTCTTTAAGAAGCCAGTGGTGGCCATTGCCATACTTGCTAAATGGTTTAGTTACCTTTCATCATTCCCTTGAAAGTGTGACATTACATTATTCAATCGCTACATTGGCTGTCATATCACATTTATTCGGAGAATATAGGATAACGTCAATTGTTACAGGATTACCAGTAAAAAGCACATAAATGCCACAATCTTCAACTTACACATCTAAAATTTGCTAGCTTTATATGACCATTTATTTGCCATTTTGAAAATGCATTATAACAATACCAAGATATCTAGAATTCCCTTGCAGCGTGTCAAAATAGCTCGAAACTCAAACTCGCTCAAATTTGAGTTCAACTCAAGATCAATCAAGTCGAGCTTCGAGCCAGAGTTCGAGTTTCTTTTTGTGTTGAGATCAATCCACGGCAGGCTCACTTGATATAAACTAGAACAAGCTTGAAATAAATAATTAAATAAACATATATACTTATATATATGTATGTGTATTATATCTATACACATTTACACGTACTTTATACACACACATACAATAATTATTTTTTGAGTTACTCAATTCGAACCAACTCTAAAGCTCGCTTAAACAATTACAAGTTCAGTTCCGGTGAGTTGAACTCTAGAATGTTGAGTTCGAGACAGTGCCAGCTCGCTCGAACTAGATTGAATTAACAGTCCTGTGAACCCCTCTTATTTCTTCTACATTGTAGAAACATTGACATCCTCTATATCTATTCTAGGAGAGAGAATCAACGCCAAGGACCTGATTAAATAACCTAGCAAGATGTATGGGATAGCTCACCTTCAAAAATCTATGAGATAGCTAATGAAAGAAGTTATAGTCGAATAATACGAAATTTTTAAAAAATCTATAAAAGAAACCTTCCATTCCAAAAATTTGAACTAGAATGCATTTTACATGAAGTTTCACTTGGGACAAAAACTCAGGGTTCATCCCAAGAGTATATCTTGTATTTGCACCTGGAATGCAATAGGTTCACGCTTAAGAACTATCACAGTTAGAAACAAATGTATTAAGATTGACCTTTTCATCATAAAGAAGGGAAGACACACATCATTAAATAAATAGCAACAAAAAGAAGCATCCTTTCAATAAATAAATGCACAGACTATTCAAACAAAATTGACCTGATATTGTTGTCACGATTAGACAAGAACCTTCCCAAAATATTGATCGCTAGAACACGAAGACCACTTGTGGCCTCAATACCCATAATGGTTTCTACGCACTCATAAAGAATAGCATTCCCTGCATTTTTATTGGACTCTGTCTTTGTGGCAACCTGGCATGTTCATGAAGTCAGTAAATAACATAAAATTATACTTTCAAGAGTACAATTAAAAACGATTTTGCATCCACGTCCACTGCATTTCATCACGTGCATCATGAGTAGCATATCATAATTGCTATGTGGATATGAACAACAGGAAATTACCACAACTCATTTAAAGAAAATTTTGCTGGCAAAGATCAGAGGGAAAGCAGGAATTTAACTCAAAACAATGATCAGACTACCACAAAAAAATTGTAAGAATAACGAATTTAAAATTTCACAATGTAGATAAAGTTATCTATGTTGGCTTTAAGTCCACCATAAAGAGTATTTTCTTTCTTCATCAAGCTGACAGGATGTTGTCAGCATAACCCACTTATGATTTGGAGTATATAAGGTTTTTATAATGCATTCTTATTCAAATGAGCAGCTGGGTAAAAAAATTAGATAACAGAAATTTTAAACAATTAACAGCATGATCTTCGTTTCATCTGCACAAGGGCTTTACCCGCAATCAAGTACCCATTCATGCTTGTTTTGAATAAAAGTATAGGTGCAAATTCACTTTATTTCTAACAAATATTAGATAAAATGGATAAATAAATATGACATAAAGATATGTCTATGCACCTACTCAGGTGAAATGAAAAAAAATGATAGAACCAAAATTTAAAGTCGAAATGGAGAAATAATTTAAAAAAAGGCAAAAAAATAGATGCATGAAAAACTATGAAGCACCGATACTTTGTGGAGTCTAACGTATCCGTATCGTATTCGTATCAGATATCAATACTCCCCGATACTCCACCGATATGTATTTGATACGCCACGTGGCGTATCAATTTTTATTTTTAATTTTTAAAAATCTGATACTCGTCCGATACTTGCCCGATACTTGTCCGATACTTTTCGATACTTCTAATTAAAGAAAAAAAATGTTGAAACAGTTGGTTTGGCCTAAACGACAAAAAATAAAAAATATATTATACATAAAACACAACTCAAGCATAGACTCAAATAATAAGATTGAGAGACATACTGAACTCGCACAATTGAAATTACAAAATGCTTGATGCACGCTAGTGTTTCGGCAATAGAAAAAGAATTTGGTATTCACAAGCAACTGTATCTAATTTTTCTATTTCAACCAAACTATGTTTGCTTCTGTTAGACACCGATCAATTTTTTTTACTTTAATCAAGCTTATATTATGAAAAAAATAGAACTTTGATTTTTTTTTATTTTTTTTATTTATTTAGTTAAAGACTTAGAGAGAGAAGGGTATATATCTACTTTAACCAGATTAGTGTATCTGAGTTTATGTCACATTATCTATATTATTTTCAATTATATGTTGTTTGTATTGAGCTAATTAATTTAGGTCGGATTTACATTAAAACTGAAACTAATTTACTAATGTATATTTAAACTTTCATCTCACTTAGATAATCTGTGATAGGTTGAAAGTAATTAAATAAATTTTAAAATATTATTTTAATTTAAGATCTTTTTAAACTCAATAGTTGTTGAAGGATATTTTTATTTTTTGTAGTTCAATTGTCTATAATATTTTTTAGTGATATTAATAATATTTAAAATATATAATTAATTTGAAAAAAATTTAAAAAATATTTTTTTAAAATTATAATAATAAGATGTATAAGTTATTATAATCTACCATAGATTTATATCTTAAATATGAGAATATGACATATTATACACAAATGTAACAGCCATATCCAGACGTATTCGTATCCTACTTTTTTTAAGTTTGGCGTATCATCGTATCCGTATCGTATCGTATTTGTATCACCGTATCATATCTGTATCACCGTATCGTACTCGTATTTTATAGATGAAAAAAGAGAGGTCAAGATAAGACTGTCAAAGCTTCCTGAACTTGGCTTACACTGCATTAATTTTCTACTAAAGGAACCATGATAAATGGTGACAGCTTTAGTATGGCAACAACCAGCAAGCACATTAAGAAAAGGGTAGAATATTAACAGGCCCCTATCATTTGACCTACTAACAAAAAAAATCCATGTTCATAAAAATCCTTCATTTAGGTTCCAATAATTTAAACGTTATAACTCTCGGATCCCTACGTCACTTCAATTAACTCGCCAAAACTCACAAATTGCCCATAAAATATCTCTATTTTCCTCTCACTCCCTTTCTCTGTATTCTCTGCTTACAAAAAACCTAGATTACATCCTTAATTGTAATGCATATGGTTTTTGCATCCCAAATGATTCTTAAGAATTCCTAATGTTTTCACCAATAAGCTAGTCCTAATAACATGTAGCCACTTCCCAATATTTTTAATATTAATTGCCATAAAAGATAAAGTTCAAAATACTTGGAGGAGGGAAGCGGATGCTAAAATTGATGTGATCACACTAGTAAATCTAGAATAAACCACATAATTAATGACTATAATCAAGGGAGAGTGGGTATGGCACCCTAATGGCATGTTAGTCTATAGCGATGGGTTTTAAAAAAATGAGCACAGCGCTATTATGGGAAACATAACCAAGTTATTAGCACCGTTGGTTTTAAGTTCGAGGGAAGGGGGTTGGTTTGAAAAACCCTAATATCAAATTTATTGTGAAGCCACTCGTTTGTCTGCTTTCCATCTGCCTTCTCATTTCTGCATCGAATTACTGTGGTAGCCGCTCTGTCGTCTTCCCTCCATCTGCTAGTTATTACTGCAGCTAACCTTGATCATTACTACATGAGATCTTTGCATTCACTTATCATTCTACGTTATCTTCTCCTCTATCAACGGCTTTGCACATAATTCTCGATGATTATTCGTCATCTTATCTAAAGTAAGTTACTAAGTTTTTCTTCAATGTAAGATATTTCATGCAAACAAAGACAAGGAGATTGCTTTAGCGGAGGGTTGGACGACCGACGGTTGAATATGCTACCTGGAACCATAAATCAAGTTTATCTCCCCTTTACAGTAATATTATCTCAAGCTAACCCATTATATTGAAGGGTTTTTATTTTCATGAACCTCATCAATTTACCTGCTGTCAGTATATTATACAATTTTTCAAAAAATATTATGCTTCATTTTTGATCTGTTGATTACTGCTTGCATGTATTAGCTATCATATGAATATCTAGTTTATGTTTCATTTAGATTAAACTGTTGCTTTGTTTTTCTTGCATTTGGTGGGACATTTGCTCATATTTATTGGATGACACTTTGGTTAATCACACAGATTCCTTGTTGCTGGATGGTTTTTGGGTTAATCACTTTTATATGAAACAGTTCTACTTGCTCATTGTTCTATCCATGCAGATGATATTTTGTTTCAAGATTTCTGTTTCAGTGGGGCCCTAAATCCCAACATACTAGTTTTCATTCATTTTAAGTTTTGTCTACTATTTGCACTGTTGTTAGATAGCAACAACACTACTTTTGATTTTACCAATACTGCGAATACATTTGTGAGATATTTGGAAGTATAGATTTAAACCTAATATCTAGGTCTACCTACTCGCCCTATGAAAATATAATTGCTAAAATTATTGATGATAAAATTATCCGTGAAAAATGGTTACTAATAGTAAAAATAAGTTTCTAAACTAAATATATAGTTTGTGGTTCATAATTCTACCAATTGTGAATCATCTACAAAGACAATCACCAAAACACCTCGTCTTTATCATGATTGCAATTGTAACATAGATCTAAGATTGATAACTTATTATTATAAAGTTATTGATGCCATAAAAATTTGTGTTTGGATTATTATTGTACATTCTTCCATTAACATTATCTCAAAATTTTCAAAATCAACAGGGAAAGGTAATATGTTGAGAAACAAGAAGGGTAAGGAGGTTGAATACCAAGCTAAAGCTACATCAAAAAATACAGCAATGAGTAGAGCAAAATGGTCTGATTTGGAAAAAGAACGCCTAGTTGATTTAAAAACAAGGAGATTGACGGGCCACAATCTCATTGCAAGGTATCAAAGCAACCGCATCAAATTCAAAGTCACTAAACAATGGCATAATTTAAAGACAAAATGGAGACAATATCATGACTTGAAAAACAGGTCTAGTTGGAGATGGAGTACCACATTAAGTATACCTATAGCTAATCCTCATCTTTGGGAAGAGGTTTTAAAGGTATAACTAAAATTCAGTCAAGTATTATATAAATGTAATTCTTCTAAGTGATATTCTTGTGGTCCATTGTAGGAAGATAAGGATTACAGAACATGCAAGCACAAGGGATCTCCTCTTTTCAATAAAATGGAATTATTATGTAGAAAAGATACTACAAAGAGTATTTTGGCAATGGGTATGTGTCGGTGAACAATCAGTTAAATACGACATTAGGAAGTAAGGAGTTATCACATCCGAAAGTGGTGATAAACATAGATCATGATTCATCTGATGGACTTATACAAGTAGACGTATCCATGAAGAATAACACTAGCACTGAATCAAACAAATTGGATAGGAATTTTGGAAAAAGAATAGCTCCACTATCATTAAACCAAAAAAGCTCCAAAAATTAAAGGGCGAACAAAAGGAGATTTTGGAACTGGACAAGGCCGAGAAGTATGCTAATAGGACTCATTGACTCAAGTGGTGTCTCAATGGATTGATAATAGGACGACTCCCGAGAGGCATTGCAACTACAACTACAAGATTGAGAGATATACCTGGGCTTTCGACTAGGGATTTTCTTTGTATGCTAGAGAGTAGTAGAGTTGTTGTGAATAAGGAAACTTTCGTGACTTTGGCAGGTACTGAGTTGAAGGTGTAGGAACATGTCTATAGATCGATCCCCTTTTTAGAGATGCACCTATTTAAGATGTAAACTATAGTTGAACAACCTTAATCAAGACCAGGGTAGGTTGTTTTTTCGGAGTAAGTATCATGTTGCTGCATTTGGTTGCAAACTCCACATGATGACTTGCTTTGCTTTGTTGCATTCTTCACTTGTTTAATAGGATACGTGCATGCATTCTCGTAATTAGGGTGGACTTCAATTATTTTGCCATAGTGGTTGAACTAAATCCATTTCAAACATGTCATTTACAACTTGCTTAAACATGTTAGTTTGAATGCATTTCACGAATTTATGGAATACTATTCTTTCATCATTTCACTCTGATTGGATTTATGAGTAGAGTGCATATGTTTAGCTTATAATCTATATCCAATTGAATTTTACTAATATTGATACTCTAATAATTGAATGTATAGAATTGGAAGAATCTCAAATAAACCATGCTTTGCTTGAGTAGTTTTAGTTTTGTTAATTGCATATAAAAATGTTATTTGGCCATGGTTAATGCACTTATTCCATTCATCTATTGGGCATGATAGATTTTATTTTGCTAGTGAACTACTGGCCTTGCTTTCACTATTGTGGATACTTACTCTAAATCTAAATGTACTTTGTGGTAGTTAATATTAGATTCAACTTTTACTGCTTTCACTTGGATTTCTACAAACATGGGAAATTACTTGACTTTCCAGGTTCCACTTAGAAGCCTGTGAACTAGGATTTATGATTTTTCTTTGCCGTGATGATGAACTAGCAAATTAATTTGAGTGCACTTTAAAAAGTCTTTGAACTTAGTTGTGTGGCTATTCTCATGAGATGATAGTTACTACAGAAAGGAATCATTTTATTTTGATATTCTATCAATGATGAGTTCATGCAAGAACTTTGAGACACTCAATATGTGATTGCGAAGGGAATTCTTTGCCACCACTTATGTTTTGTGGCTATTTGGTTGCTGTGCTGCATGAGTCATTGCAGCATTTGAGAATATGGGAAGTGATGAATCGTATATGAATTATGAACCTTGAAGCAGAGATGATGACCATGTCGCATTATTTGCGTGATGACTTCTGATGCAGTTTTGATCAGCCATAATGGTTATTTACAAAGAAAATTATTCTTACTTTATAAAACTAACCAGTTTTTTTTATGCACAACAATTTAAATAAACATAATTGGAAGAATGGAGCAGGATAAACCGCACCCAAGTGGTGAGGATGATTTCTTTGAGTTTATGGCTTGTGACAGAAGAACAGTGGATTGTGGATGATCTACTTACAAATCCCAAGCCATCTGCACTCATGAGGATGTACAATCGACCGTACATCGAGCTACAGAATCTAATATATTTTAAATCACAGATGTCCATTGGTGTTGCTAAATTTAATGTGAATGCACACGGATGCATTCTTGGCATTACAAAAAATCTTGGTGAATATGCAGTTGTTAAGGGACTAATGTCGTGTACCTATGATAAAGCAAACTGCTATATTTTTGCAAATTGTTACGTTCACTATTGGTGGTCAGAAGTATGCTGAAAACTCTCAGCATTCTCTCAAAATAGTCAGTAGATATTTCAATTCTATGTTTGTAGCTATAGTAGCCATCACCCCATAATTTATCAACTTCCCAACGAGAATAATTTGCCTATTAGGAAGATCCAAAAAGGATCATCGATTCTGGCCTTACTTCAAAGTAGGATTACTTGCTTGTTCTTATTATACATCACAATTCTCACTTTGTTGTATGCAAATCATTAAATATTCGTAAGACCGTCTTGGTGCAATTGATGGTACACATATACCAGCTATTTTGTCACAAAAAGAACAACCTGCATATCGAAACCAAAAGAGTTCTATTTCATTTAACGTGATGACTGCTGTTGCATTTGATCGAGTTTTCCAATATGTGGCCTATGGCTAGGAAGGCAGCGCTTCAGACATGCGGGTGTTGCGGTGGGGTACTAAATAACAGTGATTTTGTAGTTCCCACATGTATCAATGATCACAATGTTACTGTGAGGTACCTAAAATGTTAGTTTGGTGCTTTCCTTTTTTAATTAACATTACAAGAAAAATATTATCTTATGGATTTAAGATATGTAAACACCTCCAAATTTCTGGCACCTTTTCAGTTGGGTAGATATCACATTGGTCATTTTAGAGCTGTACTACAATATTCAAACATGAAAGACAAATTTAACCACATGCATGCTTATCTTCACAATGTGAGTAAAAGGACTTTCAGTTTTGCAATCCTGAATCTAATGAACTCATTCCTCCTGAAAACCCAACGTGATGTCATATTAACTTGTTTTGTTTTACACAATTTCATTGCGTGATATTCCAAGATCGACCCTATACTTGAAATGATAGAGATACCCAAAACTGAGTCCAATGCCAATGACGTGGCACTGAGTCAACTTCAACAGGATGCATGATCACACTAGGGTTGGCGATCGTCAATGCAATATTGCATATGCAAATTGCTCAAGATATGTGAGGAAACAGATAGAACTAGGTATATAATTAGATTTGTAGTTGGTGCTGTGGATAAGTTTTGCATAATTTTTCATGTGCTAAATTTTTCTTGATTATTATTCTGCACAGCCATTTCCTTGTTTGAATTTGCATATGCCTATGTATGTTGTTTTGGAGGGCCACCAATAAGGTATTTATTATAGGTGGGAGGACTAGTTCAAACAACCACATCGTTATCCTGGTGCAGTTACTTTTAAGATTGCAACAAAGGAGGAAGGAGAATGGAGATTGCAGGAGCACATACAACAGAATCAACGAGAAACTGAGGTTATTTGTAAAAGCAGTGGTGCAGCTAGTGGAGAAAAGGACCATAATGGCAATCCATATGGTACACGTGCAATGGGAGTTGCTCTTTTAATTGAGTTGTGCATGAGTTTTGCTATTGCTTCTCTGAGATAGGATAATTGTTGACTTCAATTTAAGTATCTGTAATCATGATATTTCAAACTGGTTCGCTATCTGTGTATGCTCTGCACCTCTGGTTTAATAGTCCTTTTGAACTAACTGATGTTATTGATAAATTTTTAATATATTTATGTTCAACTTCCATTCTTTGGATGATCGAAATTGTTTCAGCTGTTTTTATTGTTTAGTTTGATAGGAATTTTTCTAATTTTTGTATGTAAATTAGATATTTTCTCTAAAGTTATAAGTCCATTAATTCTTTTGTTCATGTTGGTACACAATTTTGAATATTAATCTTTGAAAATAGTTTTGTGAATTATTTTGGTGTATTATCGTAAGCAGAACTTTCATTTTTTGTTTGGAGCATATAATTCTCTCCCATGGATTTTTGCGATTTATGCTAATTTAGGAAGTATACGTGCTGTATTTACAGTATGCTCAAACACATTATAATACTGATGATATTCTCAACAGCACCATACGTATATTTTCCTAAATTAAATAGATGACTTAATCAAAAATGTCTCAAATTCCATTCAATGTCGAGCTAGTGGTCGCAGAAATATGTTAAGCTCAAGAAGATTTTCAGCACCTTGATGTTGATTCAAATAGACTCAATTCATTTAGATCACATATCTATATTATTAGATTTAAAAAGCTTGAGTTTATTTTTAACCAAATATTATGAACAAACACTCAAAATCACTTTTGTTAAAAATAACATTCTAGTTATTTTTAAACCCATTTAAAAGTAACCAAGTAAACAACAACCCTTATATCCTAAAGCCTAAAGGTTATAGGAAATAAGCGAGGAAGGGACATATAAAGTGATTTGGTCATGTCCATCATCAACTTCTAGAGACTCTGTACATCAATGTGATGGGTTCAAGTAACGACGTTAAAGAGAATAACATACAGTAATGATTTTCAATGTCGAGCTAGTGGTCGCAGAAATATGTTAAGCTCAAGAAGATTTTCAGCACCTTGATGTTGATTCAAATAGACTCAATTCATTTAGATCACATATCTATATTATCAGATTTAAAAAGCTTGAGTTTATTTTTAACCAAATATTATGAACAAACACTCAAAATCACTTTTGTTAAAAATAACATTCTAGTTATTTTTAAACCCATTTAAAAGTAACCAAGTAAACAAACAACCCTTATATCCTAAAGCCTAAAGGTTATAGGAAATAAGCGAGGAAGGGACATATAAAGTGATTTGGTCATGTCCATCATCAACTTCTAGAGACTCTGTACATCAATGTGATGGGTTCAAGTAACGACGTTAAAGAGAATAACATACAGTAGGCTCTAGAGGGTTTGTAATTAAAGCTTTGTTGCCATTTGATTGCAGTTGCTTATTTGAAGTAGCTAAGAATATTGCGTAATTGAAATTTCTATTTACCACACAGCCAATGTCAAATGAAAAGCCTATGTTTACAATATTCAAGAACAAGTTTTGAAGACTAAATAAGCACAAGAAGCAATATGCCAATTTCGTAATTGACAAAATTGTGACATGATATCAGAGAGAGAGCAATACTATTCCATGTTATGGATAAGATACATTATCTAAGCAAATGTTATGATTGAAAACTGAAAACCCATAAATTATGTTCATTTACTTCAAAATTCATGTATTTTTAGATAAAAGGAAAATCCACGTTGGTATGTGCAAATTATGATAAATATAAAATTTCACAAAATAACAAAGAGGATCTCCAAGACAAAATCTACCTGAGCAAGAATGTCATTCATTGATTCGCTTGCATCCGCATCTCCTTGTCCTAACAACCGCAAGAGCTTAAGTACTCTAATATGTAAAAACGGGTCTGTTACCCCAGAAATATCATATTCAGGTGCATATGGGCTGTTTGAAACATCTCTCAGTATTCGTATCAATACCTCTGTGCAATTCTATAATCATGGTGAAAAAATATTTCATGACATAGGAAAATTTGATAAGAAATCATTCTTACTTGTCAATTGACATAAACTCGGTTCCAAAAGACAAAGCCATCACCAAAATGTAACTTACAAAGTAGGTAAGTAAAACATCAAAACATTGTTTAGATAAAGTGGTAAAATTTGCTAAGAAATTATCATTTTGAAAATAATAAATCTCTAGAAACCATAATGATGGCTCCATAATAATTTTATGTTCTTACAGGACCACTCACATGATAGGTTATTTGGTTCAACACAGTGAATTCAAGGCGATATATGATTTCTCTATTTATTAGTATTATACCGAAAATAATCAAAGGGCTTCAAAACTAAAATTCAAAATATTTGGCTTTGATACCATGTTAAATTTTTAGTAACGAGCTGACAAAAACTCAAGCTTTTAGATTATGGCCCAGTAACAACGTTATGTACTTATACTAAAAAACATATACAAACAAAATTTTCTAAGTGCATTAACTATAAATATTTAATACCTTTCTCTCATAGCTAGTCATAAAAAGAGATTAATTCAAAATAAAATAAAAAAACCTTGTAAGTCATTTTGTTCTCAGATGCATACCCACATCAAGGAATCACACTAAATACAAAAAGCCAAATATTATCAAAAGCAAACATGTTTTAGAATTACCGCATTAAGTTCACGAAACATTCATGAGATGTTTGTAGACAAAGTTACAATAGAAATGCCCCACATTTAAAATGTTTTACATAATCGACATGAGTTTTAATCTGCAAAACTGAGAGATTTTCACTATACAACCAAGAAACTATAATGACACTGAAACAAGAAAGTTTACTCCCCTTGATCAATTTCATGTGAGATAGTTACAAGAAACATAGAAGTGTAGGGTAATATTGTGTAATAGATAGATTTTTCTATTGACTTAGGACTCATCTCATTGTACATGGAAGGAAACTCATCGTGTCATTGAAATTTTCATTGTAAGGACCCAAGGAAAAGTTTTAGATAGTTTTCACATTTGTGAGTTTAAATATTAGTCTGAGGACACAAAGTCTAGATGCCAAACCTCTGCAAACTAATAGTATTTTTAATAAACATCAATTTGAACTAATAAATACTCAAGAAAAACCATTAGAAAATGTTCATTCACATAATACCTTTCTCAAGAACTCAAGGGACTCTGTACTAGCTTTGCAAAGATCCGAACATAGTTGAACTCCAGCTATCAGAACACCGTGATGCTTTTCCTTAAGCAAAGCAGTAGCAAGGCTCATAAAATTTTCCGCCAAATCAGGAACTTTTCTTACAATCCTTATTGAGCATAATGCAGCCTATAACAAAAAGCAAAATTACTACATGAATTGTGAGTGATACATGATTCAACAGAGACCATAATGCTTCACATCCGAAGCAGCATAAAGAATCCTAGAGAACTAAATGCAATCAAAATAACGTAATGGATTATTTTAAAGAAGTAAAATCTAGTAAACAAGTCAATTTTCATGGGCACATGATTAAATAAGTAAAGAAGAATCAGGGCATGAGTTTAGGAATAAAGACTAGTAAACAACAAAGATAATGAGCTCACGAATATCAGTAGATATGCACAATTATAAACACCGTAACACAGAGAGCATTCATATCCATACATATGTACTATATAGTTACTTCAGTCCATACAAAAAAATATGTCTAGGCAAGCGAGTGCATAATTCAAACAAAAAACAGTCTCATGTGTATGTATAAACATCATATACAATATCCAAAAACCATCGTGATAAACAAACATAAACTAT
The DNA here is from genome assembly GCA_019297695.1 of Apostasia ramifera. Lineage (NCBI taxonomy): Eukaryota > Viridiplantae > Streptophyta > Magnoliopsida > Asparagales > Orchidaceae > Apostasia > Apostasia ramifera. The sequence continues at coordinate 144,597 of JAEMOT010003854.1, read as the reverse complement.
TTATGAACAATAATTATGCAGCAAATGTAACGCAAATAAAAAAATATTCTCATACTGTTCACTTGAGTATTTTAAACCAAGCAATAGTATTTGTAACAGTATTCATCACCCAATTATCAAGCAATAAATTTTTGCGCAATGCATAACCAAAAGTTCAAGATATATTCAGTACTTTATTTTTAAGTACCAACACCAGATAAGGCATAATAGAACACACTACAAATTCACTGTTGAATAAAGTGAAAATGTTGCCAATAAAGAAGTTACTTTTTTCTTAATATTCAGGTCTCTATTCTGCAGTAATCGTTCAACTTCTGGAGCGAGATCCCTGGCCATTTCTGCAGAACAAATATTCCCCAAGGCACAAAGAGCAAGACCAATAATATATTGATTTGAATGGTTTAGATCTCTGCATAAATGTTAAGAGTCACAAAAGTAACTGCAAGCCAAGACCAGATCACTCTTATAAGTAAACATGGTTGTAAATGACTAGAATGTAGCAATAAATTCAAAAAGAAACGATGGATACTGTTTTAAGGAATTTGTGACCAACATAAGCACTTCTTGTCTCTCATCAAGAAGCAACATAAGACCAAGATAACCAATTCGTTTCTCAGGAAAGCCAGAAGATGCTATTAACTTGAGGCATTCCATTTGACCAAAATGAGTTGGATAACCAAGCATGTGAATGAACATGAGTTTGGCAAGGTTACGATGCCTATAATCTTGGTCATTTTCACTAATAGCAGCACGGATGGCAGCACACTCTTTTCTTACAACAGCCCTTTCTTCAGCAGCAGTTTTGCATGCCCTTATAGCTCGGATCATATCCCTGCAATAACAGTTGTACCAAAGGAGGTTATCAATTGATAGTAATGTGATCTAAAGTAAAGGCATAGTGATATCCATCAATGACTTCACAAAATGTGCTGTACTTTGTGCTCACAACAAGCAAAATTACTTCCAAAACCCAAAACAATGAATAGATGTATACAGAATGGGAATATGAATATCTGACTAAAATTGGGCCTCTGCATGTTCAGCACAAATCAAGGACCTTTACCACCACACATACCATAAACTTACAAAAGCCTCAGAGGCAATCCATTATATGAACTTGATGTAAAGAAACAGCTTCAACCCCAGGTTTTGACAAGAATTAAAAGTATTGCTACAGCTACCAGTACTAGGTAACAACTACAACAGTAAATAGTGCACTGGACAAAATCATTGCACAGTACTGGCAGTGGAAGACCAAGACGAAACAGAGAAACGGGTTTGTTATGAAGAACAAAAGAAGTTGCTCATCTCTCCATCAACTACTGTTAAAATGACAACTCAATTTCGCCACCACCCCACGTCAGGAAGGCTACGGAGGGGAGATAATAAGCTAAGCACGACAACAAGCTAAGCATGCCATAGATCATCATATACTAGCCCAAAGACCTTCCGCAAGCTGCAAGAAAAATACGTGATCAAAATACAAAACAGATCTCGATAGATTGATGCGCTAGGCTCGCCAAAGCAGCATAAAAAATTTACATCCCTTTAGGCCAATTCATCAAACATCTGATGTTCGCTATTAAGATAATTCTACAAGCTAGCGATTCGGTATCACTGTTCTTCGGAACTCTAATATTTAAAATTTGTGCAACGAAATTAGAATAGATGAGAAGTAGTAGCCACCAAAATGGATCCGAGGAGAGAAACTAGCAATCATATCTCACCTCAGGCGAGTCCCTGACGAAAACGGATTCATGGCAGGTGTCTCCCTCAACGATAAACCTCGCCGATCGCAAGATCCGTTGGAGCACAGCACGCGACGGTGACGTGAATGATGAAGCCCTAACACATGGACGGCGAGGACCGAGATCCTGCCGGTGAAATGAAGGAGATAGAAAGGCGAAGATAGAAGAGATCGCAGAGAAGATGGAGGGATGCCGGATCTACGCGATTGTGGTCAAGTTTTTTTTGGTTAACTGTAGGTGGTGGCCTCTTCGATTTCTCACATTTTCTTTTAGGAGGGAGCTGCTGCTCTTACCGATCTCGAAGGCCGACCAGCCCAATGGGAATTACTGTTTGATGCCATTAACTAATAAGAAAATATTAAAAATTAAAACAAGCACTACGAGAATTAGAAATTTTGATTATTTTTTTAATTTAAAGATTGAAAATATTTTACTATCAAAAAAAAGATTGATAATATTATAAAAATAACAAAATCGTGTGACATGCACATGTAACTTTAATTTTAAAATAAATAGATTAGTTTTTATTATTATTTTTTAGTAAAATAATGTGAAAATAAATAAATAAATAACAATTTAAAAATAAAATAAATAAGTAATATTGATGTATAAATAATAAAAATATTTAATATTTTGCATATGTTTTATTCAAAACAATTCAAATCTATTTTTAAAATATTTTTATTAATTTTGTTATATTTATTTTTATATGAGTCATAAATTTTAATACTAAAATTTTTTTTTTTTCATATGCTAAATAACTTCTAATATTATAATAAAAAAATAATATGTGGCCAAGAATAAACCAAAACATTTTAAAAAAAGTTTAGTCAATACTTTGGTCTAGTAGACAAGTTCATTGCTTTTCTCATCCTTTGATCATTTTATTGGGATATATAACAGTGCTTATATTATAATTTAATTTTAATATATATATTAAAAAAATATCAATATTATTTTAAATCTCAAATAAACCTTAAATTAAAATAATTTAATTTTTTATTATACCATCAACATAGCATTTCTTCTTCAGTCTACACGACTCAAACTAATTCAAAAACATCCTTCTTACTAACAAAAGTAGGGCTATAAAAATAGCCCTTAACTCGAAACGTACTAAAACATTTGCTCAAAAATAGGCTCGACTTGAATCATTTTAATCTAGTTACGAGCGAACACTCTAGTTGAAATTTCATTTTAAATTAATTGAGCAAAGATTGACTCGCTCAATATAAACTCGAGTTGACTCAAAATAAATAATAAATAAATAAATAATTATATATTTATAAATTTATAAATATTATATACATTATATATATTCATAGTGTAGTGACTTTTAAAAATATAAATATACCTATTTCGAATTCGAGGTGAGCTGAACTCCTTCATAAAAGCAAGTGCCTCCTTTTTTAAGTAAGTGTTTTTCTTTTCTATCTTTCGATTCATTATTATTTTAATTTATATTCAACAGATTAATATTAAAAAATAAATTTGAATGAGTTTAAATATATTAATATTTAGTTCACTAACATTCGTGAGCTATTCATATAAAACTTATAAACATACTTAATTATAAGACTTGATATAATACTTTTTTAAAACTGATTAATGATTTATTTAAAGAATTATAATTTATTTATTAATTTTGTAAAAAATCATGAATTAAGAAATAACGTGACAATGAGCATAGTTATGAACAAATTAACGTCTTTTATAAGAGTTTGTTTATAATTTTTGTATTTGTAAATTTGAATATATATGAGCTCGATAACATATTAATAATCATATTTTTAAAAAATATAAAATATGGTCGAATGTTTTTGTATCTGTGAATCAACCTCATTAAGTTTGAGTTTAATTTTAGTTAAATGAATATGAACTTAAATTGATCATTCATTTACAATCTTACGAATAAACATTGATGTGAGAAATTGTGAAATTTGATAATAGTTTGAAAGAAAGTAAGCTTAAAACGACTGAGTTACTGAGTTATGTATGTACAAATATTAAAGTTTGGAATTTAACGTGTAATATTATCATTTATTTGCGTTAAATATATTAACAAATTTTTATGTCATTATCTTTCATTTGTGTTATGTTTTTGGAAGCTATATTTAAGGATTTTTTTTTTTTATTTGATCTATTCCTTCAAATTCAAGTAAGGGTGTGATTCGATTCATGAGCCTGACTAAAAAATTTTAAGTATGAATTATAAATTTTAACTCAATTATTATTAAGCGAATTAAATTTAAGTTGTACATAATTATAAGTATTTGTTTTATATAAATAGGTCTAATTGGTAAATTAATTTAATTCCTTTATTAATTGAGTTGTGCTTAGTTCTATGATTTTAATTCATTTATCAATTAAATCAAGTTTAAATTAATTTTTTAAGTAAAATTAGATTTAGATTGAGGTCGAACCCAATTTATCGACACTGCAATCAAATTAATCATTGGAAAGAAAAATTAATACTCATGCGTTGAACATATATATAAATTACTTATTATTTTAATATGTGTAGGTAATAGTTACATAATTATTTAACATTTTAATATTTATTATTAAATTTTAATCATTATAATTAATATTATAATATTATTTTACATAATTAAAATTATAAAAAATAACGTTGAATTTAAAACTAAGATTTAAAAAATATAATAATAATAATAATAATAATTGGATTTTATACGGATTAAATTAATAAAAGTAAATTTTCAAACTCTTCAGGTCATCACTTTTATAAGGGAATAAATTAAAAAAATTAATAAATAAAAATAATCTAAAGTTAAATTTAGATTAAATTTGAATTATTCAACTCAATTAATTTTTATTTATTTAGTCCTATTTATTTCAATTATGTAGATAATTAGCTAGGAAGATGAATTCTTAAAATAGGGGAGACGCCCACCTCATCTAGACTCGTAAATCTGACTCGAAATCGATTATATGTCATGAATTTTGACCCATTTATTAAACAGATCGAGTTTGAATTGGGCATAATCGGGTCGAGTAGAGTTCGGGTTGGGCATTTATCAAAAAATATTCTATAAATGGGTCGTGTCGACCCGTCAATCCAACCCATTTATTAATCGGGTCAAATTCGGGTCATAAATTTTGACCCATTTAATAAATGGGTCGAGTTCAAGTTGATGCAATTCGGCTCACGTCGGGTCGGGTCGGATTCGAGTTCGACCCGAACCCGACCCCGACCCACCGGGTCCTCATCCGATCTCTCCCATTTCACCTGACACCGACCGAGCCACCACGGTCGAGTTTATTTTCAATCTTCACCAACTCTGTCTATGCCTCACTGATCTTTGCCCTAATTTACATTATCGATGTTATTGAAGATAATATAGAGATGAATGCCTTCTCCATCATGCTTGGCAAAAAAAAATTTTTTCAAGAATTTTAGATGAAGTTCTATATTATTCAATATATTCTCTTCAATATTTCTACTTTAATTTAATTAATGTTAATTATTTAACATTTGAAAATCTATTTAATATAATTTTGTAAAATATTTAATATTATTAGATTATTATTGTCAAATGTCAAGTATTAGTTTTTTAATATTTGTATAATAAAAATAAAAATAAATGATGACTTATAATATCAATCGTACTAAAATTATTAAAGACAATTAATAATTACAACATAATTTATAAGTAAAATTTATATATATTTTTATTCACGTCATTTCGGACCTCCAAAACAGAACTGCAGCGGTCGTCGCTCGAGCCCGCCGCCACCGCTCATAGAGAGAAAGAGGTGTCATGGCGTCGGTGTTATTTTAACTTATTTTCCAAAAGAATCGCACTAAAAAAAAACAATTTTACTTGGGCCCAAAAGTTTGCTCACTTAACTTAAAAAATTTATAAATATCAAAACATATCGTACAAATTTTCCAAAATTAATATATAGAATATTATGATTTATTCATGATAAAATTTAAGTATTTTTAAAATAACAAAAATATTCTTAATTGATTTTTAAAATTTATCATCATTGTTTTCCATCCTCGTCAATCCCACACAAATCCATCGAATCTCGTCGTCCGCTACCTCAACGTTGCCTGCGCGCAAGCAGGCCGTCAACTGCCATGCTCGCAAAAAAAGCCACATGTGCAGCCATGAGCAAACAGACCTAGTGAGCGGCGACAACCTACTTGTGCGAAGGCCGTTGCGTGCTCAGCCGCAGGCCAACTCACAGCAAGCTCAAGGCGAGAGCAGGGCGAGCTTTCGACCAACCAAATCTAGAAGAGAAAATAGGGGCAAAATAGTAAACTAAAAAAACATATATTTTAATTTATTTTACGATGGATAAATTAACTATATATTACATGAAAAATATTATATTAGAGCTGATTGAAATTTTTTTAGAAATAATTAGAACTTCAATGAACTATATAATAATTGAAAAGAATCTATTTAACATAATTTCAAAGTTGTGAACCTTCATAGTAAAGTCTACAAACCTCAAGGATCTAAGGAAGTGTTTGGTTCAATATTATCTTAGTACAATGTCATGTTATCTAAAGAAAATAATAATTTGATTTAATAATATTTTTAAATAACTTTCTGAAAAATGATAGAATTATCACTAAAATTATTACATCTAAATAATATAATACCAAGATAACATCGAAACAAATAGACCCTAAGTGGAATTACTAAAAAAAACAAAAAAACAAGCATCCACAAACTTAAAAGCTCGTTTAAATAGTCATTATTTGTAAAACAAATATGAATGTACAAATACTTAAAGCAGAATCGTATAATGTTTTTTTTTTATTGAAAGAATTGCATAATGTTGATGATAAAGTTTATCACCTGATAAACAAGAAATAAATGGTAGAACAAAAAAGAAAAAATATAAAGAAATGAATGGAGAATAGTCTACAAGGAAAACTCTCCCAAAAAGAAAAATTTGGGAAAACCCACTACGATCTTTAAACTAACGATAAGGTGTGCAAAGGAACAGTTTCATATATACAATATTGTAAAGGGAATATACGAAGAAGGTATACGATCAAATTATTTCTCGATAAGATCCATCCTAAAAAATAAAAATATTAAACTAAAAAGTAATAAGAAGTCATTTTAGTCCAAGTAGAAGTAGTTAAAATATTAAACTATATTGAGAGAAATCTCGAAAGATTCTTGGAGGTTTTGAGTCCTTTCCTTCGCTCTCTTGCAAGTGTCGAAAAAGAAATTATCGAATTACTAGTATGAAGTATTAGTAGTGACGAAAAAATATGTCATTATGCCCCTTTTGGTGTCATGCCTCTGTAGAAGTTCATCACATTAAAACTTAAGTACGTACTAGAGTAAGTGATCTAGTGAGATATAGAACTGAGATTCATAATTAAGATTCTTAAAATTATTGCTAGGGGCAGGAGAATTTCACGATAATCTCACAAAACGTTATTAACCAAAATTTTATAATAATCACATGAGATGTCATATATTAGCTAGGACACAAAAGAATCATGTGGATGATTTATAAGTTAAATTTAGAAAGAGTCTTACGATTTTCCATAAGATAGTATTAACCAGAGTATTTTAATAGGCTTCTCGAAATAGTTACAATTGAGGCCCCATAGAGAGAATACGAAATAGATCATCGTCCTTCCACTATGTAAATAGCAATAAGAGGAATCCTTTGAGACCTTCTTAACACATAGGAATGCCACGAGATATTTATGTTATTAGTTATTCTCCATCTAATTATTTGAAATACCGTCGAGATGTCTCCCTATTTGTTGACCGATTACTAAGTCAATTTGGAGAAATATATGCATTGATAATAGCATTATTGTAATGCATATAGAATGATAATATAAGTTCTTTCATTTTCTTTCTTACTCGTATGAAAGCTATGAGTAACTCATTGGTCATATAAAATAAGTTATCTTAATATAATTTGTACAGCCAATACTCAGGATCGTATAATAATTTTTTTTTAAATATCTTGGAAAAGGTTTATTGTTTTTTTATATGGATAATATCGATCGAGGTGACGACATCTATTTTAATTTAATAAAGACAAAATTAAATTAAGGCAAGTTTATGTTGGAGTCAATGACTTAATTTATTATTTAGTTATTTTATGTTTATTTATACTTGTCTTTATATAGAATTAGTCAACCAAGCTAAATTACACCTTTAATTGATTCTACAAAGCAAATTCAACAAAAAATTGTTTATGCTGATGATTTGGTTGATATAAACACAAAGAGTATTCTATAAATAAATATATGATCTTATTTAGGGATAACATAAAATAATTTTAAAAATAAACTCAAATAGATATCATAATCAATAGTGATGCATCATGACTTATTTCGACATGCCTATTAATTATCATATATTTAGCTTTGAATAATTACCTACATACCACACAATTTAGTTTTATTTATGTCTTACTCATTCATTTTTAGTTAATTATGCTATGCACACTCAAAATATTACAAAATCTTACATACACATATTTGAGTTAAAACTTAATCAAAATCTATTTGAAAAAAAATATTCTGTTAGTAAATCATTAAAATTATATTTTTACTTTTAATAGTACATATTTTTTCTCTTCCTCAATACCATACTAAAGCGTTGATTTGTCCTAAAATCAATTCACATCGTGGATATCTCCTTCTTTTGCCGCTACCTAAACATTAAGATTTTAAGATTTTTACTCAAAATATATTTAAATATTCTTAAAATAATATGATAAACGGCTCAATTTTTTTGTAATCTAAATATAATTAGGTTATTGAAAAATTATAGTTACTCATTATAATAGAAATAAGTTAAAATGTGTGTAACATTTTATAATATTTTGAGTGTGCATAGCGTAATTAACTAAGAATGGATGGGTAAGACATAAATAAAACTAAATTATGTAGCATGTAGGTAATTATCCCTTATCTTTTTGGCAAATTGCATACAAGTTCCTGCAGTCCTAAAAGATTTTGTTATATTGATTCTTGAGTTGTTACAATGAGGTCCCTGAAGTCGTAGAGTTTTGGCATGCTAGTTTATAGATTTTGAATTATAGTTAAGATTAATAATCAATTGCAGTTTGGTTCCTCCTCATATTAAAATTTTACGTAATTTAAATTGAATGCATTATTGAAGGTGATAAACAAATTATATGCATAATAATAATTTACCAATCACAAAGAATTAGTACTGTTGTGATTCAAAATCTGTAAACTAACTTAAAAGATTGTTAAGATCTTAGGTCTGAGTGTTACGACTCAAAATTAATCTGTGGACTAACGTGCACAAATCATAACAACTTATCGAAAACCAAAATATAATGTACACTTCAAATTTTTTGAGAAAATATAATAACTTATATAAAAATATATATATATATATATTAAAGAACAATTTACACAAAGGTAATTTACAAATATAATAACTTAATTTATTGTGTTTTATTAATATTGTTTTTTTTTTTGTTATTTCTTATGCTCGTGTAGTGTTCATAAATAATTATCTTGGTATTAGCTAGAGATATAAAGTTGAATTGGCTGATCATAATAGAATATATTGATATTTATGATATGATAGAATTTTATTATTATTATTGTTGATGTAGGATATAAGGGATCCTAAGAAATACCGAAAAAGAGAGAGTCCTAAGAGACGGTGGCGCACAGAGAGCTAAGCCTGTCAGTTAAGGCTTAAGAGAGAGTAAGGAGCATCCAGAAAAGCACAAAGAGTAAGGAGCATCTCATACATCCACCGAGCGATCAGCGAAAGAATTTTACTATGTAAAAGACAGTCGTGAGGGCTGATACAATGCTAAGAAGGAAAATAAGCTGGGGGAGAAAGGGAGAGAGAGAGAGAGCTCCTCCGTTGAGGCTCTAATACAGTGATGAAAAAATTGCCTATGCTCTGATGGTTGTTCCCCTGCGGATCTTCTTCTTGAAGCCTGCTCAAGGGAATTTGTAGGCGGTGGATAGTACAGCTTTGTCCTGATTTTCCGAAAGAAGGAGTAAACAATTCCTGAGTCTATGCTGCTTGCTGGCCACTGGAGGAACCAGAGTCAGTAAAAGAAGAGCTAGGCTTCTTGATCTTAGTACTGCCCCTGGGGATCCGTAGCAGCTGAAGCATGTGGATCCTTGGTTTGTGCATCTGAGAAAAGTGCTTTGTATGGGGAACGACGCAGTCGGGCTACACTAACTGCGATAGGTGCAGCTGAGTAACATCGTCCTCGAGATTAGAAGGGATGACCCTGGATAATCGTGGACGGTGCTTGGTTGATCTCTCGTGGTTGAGGTTTGACCGAGGTTTAAGACCTGTAAGAAAAAGGTAGATAAATAAGTAAATAAACAAGAGTTGAATGCCAGCTCGGTACCACATATACGGTTATGATGCAGCACTGGAATCATGTATCAACATTTATATATTGATGACATTCAATCAACATAAAATTTAATAAAAGAAATAAAAATAACATAGCTTGAGAAACTAATTGGAATATATTAGGTAAATTCACTTCTTTTATCGTTTTATTTGAAGTAAAGCTTTAAGCTTCAAACTTTTGCGAGTTATTCAATTTAATTCATATCAAATGATCAAGTACCAAGTCATTTTTTATTTTCTCTATCATTTTTTATAGTTTTGATTCGAGTCCTCTCATATTTATCTACAAGAATTAATATTCGTAGATATCTCAACGATGAATCAATCAAATCACTTTAATAGAGGAGGGACAGGGAGAGATTCATGTGCAACTAAATAAAATCTAAAATATAATTTTTGCCTACAACTTTTTTTAAGTTTTCAATTTTGGTCATCATGCCAAGCATTCAATTTCTGTGAGTGCTTGCCACATATATGATAGAGAAGTAATACTATTTGGGACTATGTGAGATAGATCCTTAATTTAATTTTATGTAGATTTAAAAAATAAAAATAAATTATTTGGGCCTTTCTCCTTCAATTTTTTTTAATGTGAGTCACAGATTTCGTTATGTTTAACCTGTAAACTAGTATTTTAAAAAATTAATCATATATATTTAAGTATTGAAAATTGCTATTATATGAATAAGATAAGAGAATAAAAAAATAATTGAAGTTATAATTGCATTTGCAAATAGTTAAGTATATTTTCAATGCTTTAAAATACTTTCTTAATTTCTTAAAATAGCATCTTAATAGTTAAATTTAATTGAATTCATAAAAATGACCCATATGAAGAAAATATTTGGGACAGGAGAGAGCCAAATAATATTTTTATGGGTAAATTGCACTCAAGTCTTTGAATTTATGCTATATTATTATGCAAGTTTATATTTTTAAAATTTTAATGTCTAAATATCTAAGTTTAAATATAATTATCAAATGAGTTATTTTTTATTTTTTTTACTATTAATTTTCTTTAAAATACTTATTCTACTCCTCCCCCCATACTATCTCTCTTTCTCTCCCTCTCTCCCCATGCTAGCGGAGCGAACAGGTGGCTGCTCCGCCATCAGGTGAGAGAGAAGGGAGGGGAGACAACCCCCACTATCGGCTAGTGTCCCCCTCCCCCGCTCTGGCAACTTTGGCCTTGCTAGAGACAAAGAGTGAGAGAGGCAAGATAAAGATAGAGCGGGGATGAGAGAGAGTGAGAGAGAGAGGGCGGAGGGGGGGGGGAGGGAGGGGGTCTGTAGAGGGGGTCTGTCAGTCCCCTCAACTAGCATGTGCCCCTTGCTCTGCTTCACTCTTAGCAGCCCCTCAGAGACAAAAAACGAGGAAGGTGAAAAAGAGAGGGCAGGGATGTAAGAGAGAGATTGGGAGATGAAAGAGAAGGGAGAGAAATAGAATAGTTATTTCAAAAATAATAATAATAAAATTAAAAAAAGATTTATTTAATTATTATATTAAAACTCAGATACTTATATGTTAAAATTTTGAAAATAAGAATTGGTATGAGAATATAACAAAAACTCATATGCACGAGTATAATTTATTTATTTTATTTTTGTGGGTTTGCGCAAAATCAATGCTACCACAGCCCCAGATAGAATATGAAACAAATAAATGAAGTATGTATACTTTTATTTTTAATGTATGCTTTATAGGTAAATAGATGAGGCATCTATACTTTTATAGGTCTCTAATCCACATATCATATCATTCAAGCTATGATCATTTAACAGTTTAATGCTCATAAAAATTTTTTCTTTAATTTGATATTTATCATCGCATAGCACAAAAAAAATTAAAATATTATTTATTACAAATAAAAATTAAAGATATAATTTTGTGGAATTTCTCCTAATTTAGTATTGAGGAAGTTTGGCTGCAACCAAATAGTTTTAAGTTCAAATTCATATTAATATAATTTTGAGTTGAAGTAGAGAAATTGTGATATTTGAAATAAATAAATAAATATGTAATTTTCAATTTTTTTGCATTATATACGTGATTCAAGCTACAGGAACTCAAATTACTTTGTCTCATTATGCAATATTTCAGTAAGGTCCCAAAAAATATTTAAATTGACATTTATACCTACCGCATTTGGAATTTTAGAAGTTTAAGCATCAGACAAAGGATTCGAGTATGGCTGTTATCGATCCGATTTTGAGACGAGCCAATACTGGCTTGAAATCAGATCTATTATATTTCGATCGACTCAAAATCGGCTCGAAGTTAATTAGGTTCAATTTCGAGCTAGCTCGAGTCGATTTCAATCAACTTCGAGCCGATTTCAAATTATTTTCGAGTGGCTTGAAATAATAAAATCTCAATTTTTTTTTGAGCCGATCTCGAGCCCAAACTCGAAATCAGCTTAGTTTATAATATATATTATATAACATATATATATATATATAATATTTAATATATATGTATTATATATATAACATATATTTTAATTTGAGTTAGATCGAGTCGAGCCTATCCTGGCTCAAAATTATTATCGAGCTGAACTTTTGGCTCGTTAGTCGACTCGTTTAGATTGATTCGATTTCGATTCAATCTAAAATCGATTCAACTTTTGATCGATTTTTGATTTTCGATTTTCGATTTTCGATCCATATTAACACGCCTGAAAAGCTTGAGACCGTCCGATGCTGGCAAGTTCTTCTGGGGGTATGGCTGGTAATTTTGTTCAATGTCAGTTTAATTTTATTCTATATACTAAAATTTGAAATATAATAAATTTTTTTTTTTGGATCTAAATCAAATTTGACACAAATTTGAGATCTTTAATTTCAAATTATTCAACTTTACTCAACTCTCTTACATATGTATATAAAAAAAACTAATTCGAGGTTTGGATAACTTTTATATTTAACCAACGTGTTGGTGGAAATAAAATATTAAAAATTATTTAATCTGACAATTAAAATAATTTAAAGATTGATTTAATGAGGTGCTTGCGATAAATGTTATCATATATAAGAATGCTTATTAAATTTGAAATAAAAGTAATCCATTATATTATAATTTTTATATAAAATATGAATAAAATTAATTATATTATATATAGAATGTAAGAATTAATTAATTTTTATATTATACTTTTTCATTAATAGAATTAATTTTTATTTTTAAAAAGTTAGATATAAGAGATGTTGGTTTTAAAAATCGAGTAAATAGTATTGAAGTCTCTCTTATTTACTTTTATGAATATATAAATTTCTCTAGTTTTTAAGTTAAGTTGATTTTTTAGTTCGAGTAAAAGTATATATAAGTTATTTTTTAATAATAATTATTATTTTTATAATAAAAAAATTATGGAAATAATTATCTGTATAATGGAATCAGACAACTGTCATTAAAAAAAATTATAAAAATAATCATTATTTTACTATAATACAATTATTTGTTGTTAAAAAGATTTTTTTAATTTATTTAATTTGTAAATTACAAAGACCTACGTGCATACAAGAGCAAATAAGAAAGCTCAAATATTATTTACCTTAAAACTTTTAAGACAAATTTCATACAATTATTTTTATCATTCAAAATTACGCTGGTATGCTTGTATTACGTAATTATAAAAAATATTTATAGTAAAATATTTAAAAAATAAAATATCAAATTTAATATTTTATTATATTTTATGAAATTCTGCTACATTTTTCTGATAATTAATTAATAAAATTGTCAATTATAGTATTAAATTTTAATTAATTTAATTATTTAGTGAATTAAATTACTCAATTGATTAAAACTTAAAAGTGCAATACATTCCCCATAAAAAAAACTGTAATACATCAATTTATTAAATTGTGCCTGTATAGTTTTTTCTATTTTATGCATATCAATTAATTTAAGGCAATTACATCCAGGTCTCTGAGTTTAACACTTAGTAACGCGCAGGTCCACGTTTTTAAAATTATAATATCGGGTCCCTGAGTTTTAATAAATTATCAAATGAGTCTTTTTTATTATTAAAATTTTTTAGAATTACCATTTTATCCCCTGCCCCTCTCTCTTCTCCCAATCCCGTGCATGCGAGCGGGCCGTGCGGCGTGTTCACAGGCAGCCGCGCAACCCGACGGCGGCCGTGCAGCCCGCGCGCGTGCGCGGGATCGGAAGGAGAGAGAGAGCGCCTCCGCTCGACACGCCGTGCGGCGGCCGGTGGACACGCCGGTGACCGCGCGGCCTGCGCGTATACGCGAGATCGGGAGGAGACAGAGGGGCATGAGTAAAATGATAATTTTAAAAAATTTTAATAAAAAAAAATAAAAAGGACTTATTTGATAATTTATTAAAATTCAGAGATTCCAATATTATAATTTAAAAAATATAAATATGTGTTATTAAGTATTAAACTTAAGAATCTGGGTGTAATTTGCCCATTAATTTATATAAATCAGCTTTCACTCTAACCTAAATGAAATGAAAATAAATTCTATATTGTAAATTATAAAATAACGAATTTCAAATTTTGCCTAGGCCGCTAACGGATTCCCATCAAGGGCTAAAGTCGTCATTTCAAACAGGACGCTCGGCTATTTAAGCTGTGCCGAGAACAGGCGTCATGCTGAACGCACCACCCCACCCACAAATCATGTCACCCTCACTGCCGTCGAGCTAGGGTTCGCTCTCGGGTCCAAATGTGAAATCCTTCCTCGATCTTTTCCCTTTTCTGTAGCTCTCATTTTCGAGGTTTTCGATCGACGGATCAGTTTTTCTTTCCATCTTTATCTCTATATTGATTGCGACGCTGGCGAAGGAGTAGACGGCCAGAGGCGTCGGAGCTGCTGTAAGCTCGCTCCGGGAGCCGTCTCTTTTGCTGTGATCAGTTCTACTTTGTTTTTCTTTTTGGAGTTCTCTTTTAGGTGATCGCTGGACGCAGCGGTTTATCGATCTCTTCCTGGCCTTGTTGTCTCTAATTTGAGCGTTTGCTGGGATGCCTCAAAAGGGTAAGAGTGCGAGGGTACAAAGCGGGAATCGGTCGATAAACCTCTGCATCCGGCTCTCACCTTCTTTAATCTATTTATAGATTCTCGTTTACTTCTCTCATTTCTATGTATCGTTCCTTTAGTTTGGATCGAGTGCCATTTTAGTTGATCACTTTCGTGGTTTCTCTTTTTCATTGAGAAAGATTACCTTCTGCCATAAAAAGGAATAATTAGTTGGCTTGTAAAGCATTTGACAACCAAGCCTCAATTTGCAACTATGTAAATTTAGTTTTGTTGTTATGACATTTTTATAGGTTATTGTAGATTCAATTTGTTCGGTTATTTATCTAGTTACTGTAGCAGGATTGCTTAAGATGGAGACAACCTTTAATGCTTCTACTGTTTGCTATTTCCTTTTATTAGCCTTTTAAGGCTTTTGAGTTGGTTGCCTGGCTGGTGTACATAGTTGTCTTTATGGGTCCGTTGTAGAACTTTTTAACTGTGTTAAATAAGCTAACATGCTGTTCTTCTCTTATTATGCTTTACTTATAGCTTAAGAGGCCTTAGAAGAGTTGAACTTTCTTTTATTTGGGTTTTGTTTTTTTCATTGATAGGATTCTCTTTCCATTAATACTTCCTGAATTATTATCAGGATTCCTGGTATCATTCTTTGTTTAAATTCCCTATTGAACCCACTTTCTTTCGAAAGTTCTAATGAACCCACTTTCAAAAAAAATTCAAAAAAATTGCCTAATGAATTATATGAATTGTTATTGTTACATCTTTATTGTTAGAAGAATGCTTGGAGCTTTACGGAATAATTTCAATTATTTTTATAATAATATGTTTAGTTTGCATGACCCTTTTTATTCACTTGTTTCATTGAGGCAATTATTCCATGTTTTATTGCTACCAATAAATACAAATTCTTTTTGCAGATCATAACTTTTCCTGCTATTCCCTTTATGTTTCTTACTATAATTTCTTTTTCTTTTTCTAGTTGCTTTTATTAGGTAAAGAGGAATGCTATAATCCATAGAGAATATATTAGCTTCCTCTTTTCTTTTTTTCTTTTTTTTTTCCTTTTTCCACATTTACTAAAATTCGCTACAGTTTAATCTGTCATCATCCATGCCGAATTTCATGGCAAACAAATTTTTATTTGGCTACTAATACTGCTCCAGTAATTGAGGGCTTGAAGAGCTGATAGTTGATGCTTTAAAGATAAATACTAGCAAAGCGTTCATCGGTATCCAAGCACTCATGTAGTGGGGCATGCATATTGTTTTCTTCGAGCAGGTATGTCCCATCACTATTGTTTGTGCAATACCCATAAATGGCATTCACTGTTGACATGGCTAAGACTATCAAACTGTATGTAGATACCAATTTAGTGGCAGAAACTGTTGCAAGTATACTGTGAGTTTGTTTGATACCTATTTTGATTGCAAAGTTTCAATTCGCATCATGACTAGCCGTGTTAAATTACGTATTGGGGGATTTGCACATCTATCATTGATAGTTTAGTGAATGATATCTAACTCTCAATTCTTTTATTTTGCACATAAAACTCGTCGTTCCTTTAAATGCCATGAAGCAAACCATTGTTATATCTGTTCGTAGCTTGTAACTTAAGAGCTACCAGGCTTCTACATGTGGTTTGGGAACGTTATGTGTGCACAATATTCTTTGTTTATACGAATTTGGCGGTTTATATGTCATATCAAATACTTGGTGTTAAAAGTGTAATTTGCTAAGATAATTCATGTCTTCTAATGTTGTGCACCATTGTGTTCTAAATTAGTTCTTGTTTTGTGTCATTTGAAATGATTTGGAGGCTTCTATGTAATATTGGTGGAGTTAACCATTTATTCTATGTATATATTGCCAGAACTAAAATAAACCTTTGGAAAGGTTTCCGTTTTATCTCATATAAACAGTCTAAGTGGCAAATTCGTATAATTCGGTTTATGAAAAATGTTGAAGTCTAATGAGTAACATTAGTAGTGCGAGTGTTTATGGGAATTGCATTTGCTGCATTATCTGCACAAATTTTCTGGATGGCTGCATGAATGTTTGCTTTTATGATACAAAAGAGCATAACACAAAAGAGAACGTACTTAGATATCAGTGACATTCATCTTGGTGGGGAAATAAATGGTATCAATGCTAGAAAACTAATTTTCTCCTTTCTCCTTTCCTACAGTATTCTGTGGTGAAGTTCTAAAGGATGTTGCTTCCTCTCCATTAAATTGGGGTAGATGTAGTCCATCATTTCATTTAAGTAGAGAAAAATCTAGCCTTTCATTAATATTGAGAGATGCATTTTGTAGTTATGACATGCATTCAATATATATGTAAATATTTAATTTTAGAAATTAAACAAATAAAAAGCCTTTGGGAGTAATTCCCTCTTTTTTTAATTAATATTGCTCGTGTTTCTCAAATATAGCGATGGAGGAGTAGGTAAAAACAAACAACAAATCATGTGGAAATTCACGGTTTTCATTAATTGTTATCGGATTGAAAAGCACAGATTAATAAGAGGGATCATCTTGAAATTTACATAATGCATTTGGGACTTTTTTGCAATTAGTTCAAATGTTGAAGTTTGTTCCAAATGAATGAGATTCCATCCTCACACTTTTANAATAATATTTTTTATATTTGAATTTGTATAGAATGATTTAAAAAATTTATTTATTATTATTATGATTTTTTAAATTAGTACCATTTTGGTCATGTTTTGGTCATATTTTGGTCCTGTTTTGATCCTCGCGCCAAACAGGGCATACTCTTTTGTTAATTATATGTGAATATATGTGAAGAATTCTTCTATGTACCAATGAATTCCATTCTGCTATCACTGGGATAAGTTTTTATGGCTTGGTAACGAAGTGGAATCTCATGATCTGCATGAGAATTTCTGTTGTTAGCTTCGTACAATGAGAATAAGGGAATAAATGTCGATGTCCCTTTACCTTTCGTCTAAAAATAGAGAAGAATGAATGGATATTACTTAATTTTAAGTAATATTTAGATTTATTTTTAAGTGATAATTTTGTAATTTTTAATAGATTTATTTAAATATATAATTGAATTAAGCGCCCAATTTTTTTAAATAATGTAATATTTAAGATGGTTTCTCATTATATTTAAATAAAATTAAAAAAATTATAAACAAGTCATTTTGAATGATATTTAGGTGTTATTTATTATTAAATAATATTTAGATGAGCTCTAATTATAATAAGGGAGGTGAGAAGGAATGCTTTTGTAAAAGAGAGGAGTTTGAGAGAGAGAGAATCTATGATAGTTGTTGTCAAATACTTTTATCATCATGTTACTCTTTTAGGTCCAAGCGAGAATTAAAATTAAAATAATATTAGTTTAAATAATAATAATAATAAATAAAATTTTTAATTATTTTATATACTTTTTAATATAAAAATATTANAAGTAAAATAATATTTTTTATATTAGAATTTATGTAGAATAATTTAAAAAATTTATTTATTATATTATTATTATTATTTAAATAATTGTCATTTTGGTTCTGATTTTAATTCTTGCGTTAAACAAGGCTTTAGATATTTCTAATGTGACTCTTTTGTTAAACTTATTGTTATTATGAGTACTATCATTTTGTTATCCAACATTCATTTCCATACTATATAGCTGATTAGCAGTTTTATAATTTTGTTTTCGATGCATGTTTTTGTGCAGTCCATTTTATTCATTTGCTACAAGGGCTAATAGATTTAAGGTATTTGAAGTCAATGAGATTATTGTTCTGTCTTTCTAGGGTACATAATATTTGGGAGGTAGAAAAAGGAGGGTTCTATTTCTTTTCATGCATGTAAACTGTGTTTATGTTTAAATATTCAAAATTTTTATGACATTTATGTAAAAAGCACCTAAAATTATATGGTGCCCAAAAGATGGTTTGAATTATGAGGGGAAGTAAAAAAAAAAAAAAAGTCAACGATATTTTATTTATGAGTTTTCAACGTTTTGAGATTGAATATGATCGATCTCACGTCAATGTTCTGATTGTGCATATGGAGATTTGGGTATCTAATTCTATAGGTGAAAATAAGAGCTAATTTGATATCTTATTTGCAATTGCAAACAAAATAATAAAGCAATGTCACATGCGCGCCAACTAGTGGCATCGACTAAAAATGATTGACATGTCATATATCAATATGTCGTGTTCCCTAATGCTTATGGTATTATAATGGCATATAACTTTGTATGTAAAAACTCAAGATGAGGTCGTTAAGTTGATTTGAGTAAAACTCGATTGAAAGTTGAAGCAGATTTTTAATTGAATTATGATTTGATCTAAGCAAGCTAACCAGTGAGTCTGTTTTTATACTTTAAGATTTTTTAAATTTATTTTTGAGTCAACATCAGATTTAATTTCATAATAAAAAACATTGGATCAGATTATCTGCTCAAACTTATATAGATTGAAAAATAAGAAAAAAATTATATAAATATATATATATATATCTATATATAATTTGCTTTATTATATTAAATATTTGGGCAAATTATATCCGGGTCTCTGAATTTAAGGATTATTATCACACAGATTTACGTTTTTTAAATTATAACATTGGGTCTCTAAATTTTAAAAAATTATCATTTAAGTCTTTTTTTTATTATTATTATTAAAAATATTAAAATTATATATATATATATATATATCAATTGAAGACATAGATAATTTAGCATTAGATTCAGACAGTGAATCTGATCCTAACTCTTTAACTTCATCAGAAGAAGAAGAACAAGATGAAGAAGAAATAAACTATATTTTTATGTTAAAAGAAGAAGAAAATGAAGACGTTACTATTGAACAAATAATCAATACTACAAATCATAATCATAATGAACAATTCACATCTCCTCTCTCTGCCTTTGCGTAGCACCTCTCTGCCTCTCTCCACCTTCCGCCTGTACTCCTCTCATCTCCTCCCAGTTGGTATCAGAGCCTAGTTTGTAAGTTTGTTTGTACGTATTTATTACTTTGAATATGTAATAAAACCATCTTTATAATGTCTTATTTCATGCTGTTGTTAGCTTAAATCTTTTTATTTTAGATCTGTTAAACTGCTAAGTCAACGAACTTTAAGTTCATGCCTTACGATTAATATGATACAGTTTGCTAAAACTCATACGTTCTTCCGTAATTTGTCTGTCATCTCCTTCTAGGCCAGAGGTTGCCGTTATTGGAGTATTTTTAAGACAATCCTGTAAAGGTTGGGTAAGAATACCGGTCTTAAGTACCAAGCAAATATGTTATCAACATATTAATCTATATGGATGCTTATAACCCTTAGACTCAACAGTTTAACATAGATCTAAAACGATTTTAAAAACTCATTTCCATGACCTCGAATCCTATGCTAGATTATAAATCAGAAAAAACAGAAAAACTTATTTTAAAAAATCCTAAAGAAGAAATCTTTGATATTAAGAATAAATATGTTAATCAACTAAGTGGAACCAATTTAGCAACTAATTTTAAATTAATTATAGAAATGATAAATGAAGTTTATGAATTCTTATATAATCAGAACCAAAAAATAATCGATAAAAATATATCCGGTAATAACAAATATCGAGCAAATCTAAAAAAATTAGATGATAATACAGAAAGATATTATCACTGGATGAATGTTCCTCTAAATAAAAAATATATAGAAAAAATTCAGGATAAAATTGAATATATAAATATTTTATATGAGATAAATATATTAGAAGATTTCAATGCCTTTGAAGAAATCTATAATCTTTTTCTTATAAATAAACAAATCCTAGAAGAAAAAATAAAAGAATATATGTCAGATCCTACAACAGAAAAGTTAATTGCTATCCAAGAATTATATCAGTTAAAAGAACATATTTTTCAATTATATGATTATAAATCAGAATATGAACTTTATTCTGAAACTAATAGTAACACTAATAGTAACACTAATAGTGATACAGAAACTATTAATAATCAATTAATAAAAAACTCAGCTGACATATATATGGAAGTCGGCGAATCTAGTACACGAAAAAGATCTTCAATACCTGAAGATTAATATTTTAATCAATTCAATGATAAATATTATCATCCTAAAGAAGATCCCAAAGAAGAAGATCCATTTGATGATATATATACAAATGAAAAAGAAAAAATTTTTAAAACAAAATATTCAAGAAATGACCCATATATCTTCAATATAGATAAAATACCGATTCTAGAAAGAAAACAATATATTTCTCAATGGATACAACTAGTCAGAGGACTAAAAATATATATGCATATATGTCTACACAACAGTTACTAGAGCTAATAACCTCCAAATTTGAAGGTTCAGCTTCTATAGTTTTAAAATTCTTAGAAAACTACCCACAATTTCAAAAAATAAAAGAAGAAAAGGTTAAGGATGAAGCAATAATTCTCTTAGGAAAATTTCTATTAGAATTCTTTGCTGGAGGATCTCTTGATAATACAGAAGACATAGAACGTATAGAAATAATTCTTTCTAGAATGCAGATTGGTAATATCTGTTTTCTAGAAGAATTTTCACAAAAATATATGGAATATGTTTGGAAATTACCCCTTTCACAATATGATCATTGGGCTCAAATATACTATATTATATGGAATATGTTTGGAAATTACCCCTTTCACAATATGATCATTGGGCTCAAATATACTTTAATAAATTACCTGCACTATGGGATGAAAAATTCAAAAAAGAATATACTAGATTTATAGGCAAAGCATTAACTCAAGACATCGAATATTTAAAATTTGATACTTTAGCTTTACGCGTCAAATGCGCTATGAATCTGTTCATGGACTTTTGCCGTGATCAAAAGTTAAGAAAATCCTTCTATAAAGATCGTTCTAAAGCTAGTCATAAACATTGTTGTATTAATATTTTACCTACATATAAATTTGGCATTCTTCCTCCGCGGAAGCGTGGTGGACATAAATATGGATATAGACATAAACATGCTAAATATAAAAACTATCGCAATAAATATCGTCGTCATAAGTTTAACTTTACCAAACCTTGGCTTAAAAATAAACGTCGTTTTAATATACGATATAAATCTAAGTATATTCATAATCACAAAAAATATTTTAGACGCAAACCCGGTTATAATAAAAAATCATGTAAATGTTTTAAATGTGGCGAAGAAGGATATTATGCTAATAATTGTAAAAAAGATATTAAAATAATAGAAGAACAACAGTTTCAGTTAATAGATGAATACTATGACATAATACAAGGACACAATCTTTCAAGCTTATCTGTGGAAAAAATTATATAAATATATATATATCTATATATAATTTGTTTTATTATATTAAATATTTGGGCAAATTATATCCGGGTCTCTGAATTTAAGAATTATTATCACACAGATTTACGTTTTTTAAATTATAACATTGGGTCTCTAAATTTTAAAAAATTATCATTTAAGTCTTTTTTTATTATTATTATTAAAAATATTAAAATTATATATATATATATATATATATGTATATGTGTGTTTGTATTTTAATCTTTCATGACATATAGGTTACATGTCATGAAAGATATCTTAAATATAAAATAGAAAACTTCAGTTCTATTGTCACTCATTTCAAAAAAGTTATAAGTTTAGTTTTTTTTAAAAAAAATATTTCTATTTTTTATATAGGATTTAAAGGTGTTGTTAGTATAGTCAATTTAAAATTAATTTGATTAATTTTAAATTATTATGTCATATCATGTATAAAATTTAATATTATATTTTACATTATATAAATAATTTAAAATAAAAAATTAATTTTATTTTATATTCTATTTTTATATTAAAATAATAATTTATTTATTTATTTATTATATATTTTAATATAATAATTAATTTTATTTTACATTATTTATAAATATTAATAAAAATATTTTTATTTAAATTTTAATTTAATTTTATTAAAGTTAAATTTTACAAATAAACAACTCCTCAGAGTTTAAGTTAAAATTATAAATTGTGTATAATTATAGTAAATATGATTAAATTATTTTATTAAAAATTGATAAATTAACTAGAATTTAATTATTAATACAAGTGGAATGCAATCTAAACTCAAAAGTGAACATAAAAAAGGGAGAAGTTATTGGGTTCGGACTGCGTATCGTTCGGAATCCAATCAGAGGGCGACACGTGTGCCATATAGCTGGGTCCGGATACATGTGGCGTCCTCTGATTGGACGTCCGAACAGTGTGCTGTCCGCACCCAATAATTTTTCTAAAAAAAGGTGGTTTTAGAGGAAGCACCACCTCTTACTTTTGGTCTTACCTCTTTAACATCTTAACTAGGGCATTTTTGGAATATATGGACTACACCCAATGAATAATGTAGTGGGCTTGTATTCTTTTTTATTCATCCTCATCTTAAAAAAAAAAAAAAAAAAACTTACACTGTTATTGCCAAGATTTCCAATGATTTCATTGTATATAGATTCTAATCCATGGGGGGTTTTAAAGCATGAAATAAATTAGTGTATAAAATAATTCTAGATTCCTTTATCTTTTGTAAAGTTGATACTTCTATTAATAGGTTTTAAATTTTCGTAAATTTTGATTTGCAATGAAAAAGAGAAGTCTCTACCGATAAGAGCTATGGAGCCGAGAAGTTGGACATATACCTCGGATCAACTTTGATAGAGTCTCAAGTTCTAGACGAGTGGAACAAATCATGAGATGAGAATTCTCGAAAAAAACTAGCGAGCAAAGCGTCTCAGTAGAAGATTTTTTGGGTAATGAAATCTCAGTAGTTAAAAAAGACCGAAGAATGATACCTTAGAAGAACAAGTTGCTGTGGCAAAATGGGAAATTTGAGGCTTAAAAGATGAAAATCAATTCAATAGGAGGAGCTGTGTGATTGTTATAGGACACAAAGCCCTAAAGGGTTCCTAGGGAGCAAAATAATATCCTGGTGACTACTAAGGAACACCCTGCAAAACACATGGAGAAGAAAAGAACTTTTGAGAAAAAATACTACAGAGGCGTGCAACGCGAATCTCGTCTATGAGAGCTCGAAAAATGTGTGCTGAAACTCACATGCCAACGTCAAGCCACGATCACCTAAACGTCAACACCTTGTGAAGGATAATGCAATATAAGAATCACTGTGAGATTCTAAAAAATTTGGTAAAAACCTACACACGTACTCCCCACGTGTCGAAAGCGGAGGGCAATAATTACTGTGAGCCGTACATAGGGAATAAATTATTATGCAAATGATCAAGGGTATTGGCATCGAACCGAAGGGATAACAACTATCTATAAATAGGGATGAATAACCCATATAGAAGAGCTAGAAATTTTGTAAAACTCAAGGAGATCTTCTATGCTTCTCTACGTACATTTTCTTTCATACCTCTTTTCTTATTTATTTCTTTAATTTTCTTTTCTTTTGTATCGACAATACTCCGTCATTGTGAGAGAGCAAGGGAGGGAATTAATTGGATCACCACTGCTATCAGCTTCTCAGATGCATGGTTGGCGGGGAGGCAGGCGAGTCAAGTAGACGTATATTTTAGCCTTGTTTTGATCCAAACTGAAAACGCTATTTGCATGTTGTTCATAAGATTGTAACTGATCCAAAGTTAGGTTAAGCATCAATCATATTCTTAATCTAATATTTGAAGTTATAATTTGAATTTAATCTTGCCTGATATCTGAGAATTAAGGTATAAAAGTTGGATTAAAAAGAAAGAGGAGATT
This sequence comes from Apostasia ramifera, assembly GCA_019297695.1. Classification (NCBI taxonomy): domain Eukaryota; kingdom Viridiplantae; phylum Streptophyta; class Magnoliopsida; order Asparagales; family Orchidaceae; genus Apostasia; species Apostasia ramifera. The sequence goes on along the minus strand of JAEMOT010003854.1, from coordinate 119,694 downwards.
TTTTTTTTTAATCCCAGCCAAAAGATGCTAAATTTGGGAGGACAGGCAAAAAACAAAGTAGCTTTTGGGTCTAAAGTAGAGCACAGGGGTTCTTTTAAAAATATCTTTTGTACCTTTACTTTTTTTAACGGATAATTACGTACACAATACTCTATATTATTATAATTACGTGTATTATATCTATTTTTAAAAAATTATACTGTAGCTTTAGAAAAAATATGTGGAGTGTAATTTTTAGGTGTGTAGCGTGTAATTTTTTAAAAAAAATATTTGATATGCAAATATGGTGATACGAAATGTTATGTATGTAAATATCTCTTTTTTTAATGAAAAACTAGGATTGAATCTTTGTTTGAGTCTCTGAGTGATCTTACAGGAGTGATAATATATGATCTGAATAAACTTGACTTAAATTTTACTCAAAAATTTTAAGTATAAGTTATGAGTTTTGGCTCTTTTATTAAATGAATTGAGTTTGGGTTGTGTACAATCAGATTGGTTCGAATTTGGGTTAACCCAATTCATCTATTATTCAGGTTGGGTTCGGATCATTGATTTTGACATATTTTTTTTATAAATGGGTCAGGTTTGAGTTAAGTTATTTAGATTAAGTTGAATGCGGATTCAGATATGACCCAGTCTGCTAACTCATTTTTCCACCCTATTGCTCTACTTAACTAGAGATTTATAAATTTGAAATTTTTATTCATATATATATATATATATTTATTTATGTAGTTAATTTACAAAAAGTGCTACCACTAACTATTTTCTTGTTATTCTTTCATTAAAATATACAAATATTCTATGAGATTTTATCTCCCCTTTATGGATCATGTGGTGATAAAGGAGGCACAATGGCGTTATTTGACCTTATTTTAGATACTCTCCATGCCAATTCTTGCTGCTAGTCATGAGCGAATGACGAGATCACAGCCTTGGCGGAGAGTGAGAAGAGAGGATTAGACGATATCTTTAGTATTTTTGTTTCAAATATTACGAAAATTACCTAAAGAGTATGTGCGAAAGTAAAATCTAACTTCAAGAATATATACCGGACTTTCTTGAAATAACAACCTAGCCTCAAGGACCTAGATGAAATTTACCTAAAATAAACACATTAACTGTTATGAGGTTCTCTATGAAATTTATCCACATATAGAAATCTGTACTTCAAGGGAATCTGATGGCTCTAATGCATGGAGCAGACCTAACCACAAAAAGATTTTTTCCTTAAATGGGATTCCTTCATCAATCATTTATATATGAAGCCAATGTGATTACAACTAGCAAATAATATAATATTCATTAAAAATGCATAAAGGCTGAAAGGAGATACCTTGGTTTGATTTCCTCTGCAAGTAACACACTAGAGTAGGTTAACAATAATGCTAGAAACCCGCAATTGATTCGATGATTACTTAAATTTAACTCGGTCATATTCAATCATGATTTGAAAGCATATTTGTCGTAAATAAATCTATTTACTGAATTTTGTTTTGAAGTGTGCGATGAATGTACGGTCAGCAACAACTTAAATTAGTTGAGTTCAACTCAAAATCGAAATTTACTCAAGTTTTGAGTTGATTATTCCTTCAACTAAATACGTATTAGATATGATAAGTAAATTGTAAAGTAATATTATATTTAAAGTATGTATAGATATTTTGTTTATTTATAAAATAATCTAATCTCTCTAAAATATGTTGGAAACTCTCAATATGCATGCATATTATCAAGTTGATTACTATAAGTTGAATCAATTTGATATTGAGTGAGTTGATTTTAATACATAAAAAATCGAATTAATTTTAAATCGAGTATTCAGTGAGTTTTGAGTTTCAACATAATCGCCGGCTCTAAATGGAGGTAGGAGTAATGTATTGGTCTACGTTAAAAATACACGAAAAGCATTATCTAATATTGGGACTTAAGAAGTCTTAGAATTTAATATATAAATAATAGTTTTAACCAACTCATCTATTTATTTTTTTTTAAAAAGTGGTGTTCATTCATTTGTGTATTGAATTCAACTTGAGCTTCATGTTATTTTTGCCCTAACAACTTATATATGTTATACATGAATGTTTTGTAACTCGAATCAACTTAATTTGAATTGAGGTTGATTGACCTCGTGATACTTCTTCCTTGACAATGTATATATTTTGACATATGCATATTTCGTAGCTCGAATGAGCTTAATTTGAGTGAACGACGTCAAAATGCCATTTAAATCTTTTGTACTCGACATTGATCATTATGTACTTGATAAAGATACTTGTTTTTTAGTATAAATATGTGTTTTGATAGACATTTTTTAGTTCGTATAAATCATTTATGCTTGGTATAAATTTTTGGAATAATTACACTCAGATTCCTGAGTTTAACGCTTAATAATGCACAGATTTATATTTTTAAAATGGTAACATCAGGGTCCCTGAGTTTTAATAAATTATCAATTAAGTCCTTTTTTAAATTTTTTATTAGTAAAATTTTTAAAAATTATTATTATACCATCAGGCCTCTCTCTCTCCTCCCGATCGGCGCGCATGGGCGACGGCCGTCGCTGGTGGGTCAGGTCTGGCAGCTGCGCGGCGTCGTTCATGCGCGCCGATCGGGAGTAGAGAGAGGGGCCTAAAGGTATAATGGTAATTTTAAAAAAATTTAATAATAAAAAATTTAAAAAAGATTCATTTTATAATTTATTAAAACTCAGGACCTAATATTATATTTTAAAAAACGTGAATCTGTGCGTTATTAAGCATTAAATTCAGAGACCTTAGTGTAATTATCCCTATTTTTTTTTTATTTTTTCTTAATATAATATATATCAAGCAAAAATAATTGAATCAAGTAAAAATAATTATACTAAACTCAAAAATTTTTTATATTAAGCAGATGCAAATATACTTATATCTAGCAGACAAAATATTTATATTAATTTCAAAAATATATATACCATAATAATATCAAATACAAAAAAATTTTAAATTACATTTTTGACATAGTGGAGTTGTGTGGGTCCCCCATTTGCTCCCATAGCGCCAGATGGCATCCCATCATTGGGTTCCAACGAGCTTATCGGATAAGCTGTGAGAACCCAATAATTGTTCTAAAAAAAGAGTGAAGCTTCATAGAAATTAAACCTAACGTGCATGATTCAAGGCTTTGGAACTTGGAAGCAAAAATTTAACAGAAAAAAGATTATCTTTTTGACCAAGCTCTGTTCTCAGCTAGTAATGTTTACACTATAAAAGCTTTTGTTAATTAAATACTCAAAGACGTTTCACAACCTCTCAAGCAACTCGGAGATTTTTTCATAACACGTGGGGTTTCAAACATGATTTGAAGTAGTTTGCATTTCGATCCTTCTATAGAGTGCAAAGTCGTCGTCATGGTTAAGTATTTTGAAAGTGAGTTTGTGGGTGGTAAGTCGATGAATGCGTTGAAGTAAATAAAAAACGCAAAGAACTGAGGTAGGATATAGTTTTACAAGGTTCATCTTGAAATTCGGCTACGTCCTTGTTAGATTTAATTAGAAAGAAAAAGAGAAGAGATAATATTGAGTGAACCAGAACCGTACAAGCAAATAAGAGAGATCCTAAAGAGGGCCAAGTATAGCTTATAGCGACAACAGGTAAGATTGAAACAAAAGTAATTGGAAAAAAAATTAAACGAAAAAGATGAATGGATCTTAAGAGTAGAACTATCATAGCTCTCAAAGTAGATCTTAATTCTATGCAGGTTCACAAAAACAAAAATATGCTATCTATATCTCTCCCATCGAGAAAGTTTACTATATTGGGTATTTATTATCTATTAATTTGTGATTTTAAAAAATCAAAAATATATATTTAAATATTAAAAAAATATTTAAGCGATTCCAATTGCTATTAAAATATTGACTTTTTCTTCTTTTCTACCTATTCAATGCTTAAATATATAATTTAGATTTTTTAAAATCATAACTTTATAGTCTATTTTGAGACTAAGATGATTTGTTTTTATTTTTATCAACTTACGCGAAATTGAGAGACTATCTCAAAGATTAGATAAAATTACCGTTATACTCTAATCTAACCGTAACTTTAAAAAAAAAAAACATGTGCGGAAATATAACGATCACCAACCATAAAGACCTATAATCAATTAACTTTTCTCTAATAATTAGAGGTATGTCTCAACCACTCTTTTAACAAAACATCAATTCAGCCAATCTCCACCGTCAAAATGGTTTTGAACGGTCTAGATTCTATCAAGGAGCCCTCCCTCATTTACCTATAAATCCACCTCATCTAAGCTCCCCCATTCTTACCCCCAAAGAAGAAGAGGAAGAGGAAAACGTGACTTTTAAAGAGCATAAGAGGGATCAGAAAATGGGAGGGTCGTCATCCTCACTCTTCTCTTCCTGCTTGAGCTTCTCCTCCCATCGTTACCGCTGTAGAGAAGACGAAGAAGAAGACTACGAAAGGAGGAGTAGGAGGAAGGTCCGGCCCAGCGATGAAGACGGAAGCCGGTGGGTCGGTGAGCCGGACGTCGACCGTAAGGCGTCCGACTTCATCGCCAAGTTCCATGAAAGTAGCTATATGGATCCAGAGCACATCACTGTCTAGCTGTAGTTGGCTCTCCTCCTGTTTATTTCTTTCTATTAGTTATCTTCATATGTATTGCCTTCTCCCCAACTTGTTAGCTTTTGCTGATCTTTGTGCAATGAATAACACCAGCCATTGCTTATTGAAATATTTCTGTGCTTGTTTGAATTTGTTCTTTGATTGAGTATTAAAATTAACTAAAAAAAAAAAATTTATTTTACAGAATTAATAGAAAAAAAATTTATTTTCTTATTGAGAGTTGGGTAGGATATTAAATAAAATTAATTTTAAGATTAAAATTTGTATTAGATATGAAATAAAATTGATTTTTAAGATTGAAATTTGGGTTAGATGCGAAATAAAAATATTAAAATTTATAATAAATTTAAAATATTATTAAAATATAATTTTACTTATTTTTAATCTTTAGTCAAACAATCTTTTAGTAGACAATAAAAGGAAGCAAGAGTAATTATCATGTTTTGAACTTATATTCGGAAGATAAGTAATATTATATATATAGTTCAAATAAATGGCTAAACATAATAAAGATAACTAATTTTTTTTTTGCAAAATTTAAAATTGAATAAAGATATTTTTTATTAAAAATTATGAATAATGAAAATAAAATTAATTATTATATTAAAATGAGTGAGAACTGTCAAATAAATTAATTATTATTTTGATATATATATAAGATATAAAATAAAATTAATTTTTTATTTTAAATTATATATAATAAAAAATATAATTTATTTCTAATATTAAATTTTACATGTGATTAGTTAATTTTAACTTGATTAAATAAATAGGTTTATAGTAAGAATTATAGTGAAAATTAATAAAATTAATTTTAATCTAGTTATTTTATTTTATTTTTACTCTTTTTATCCCAAAAACTATAATGCTCCCACCCAATTTTGAAAGACCTCGTAGTATTAGATAATTTCCTTTTCTATTGAGCTAGAAGAAATTTCACTTTAAAATTTTTATAAGAGAATAGTGTCACATAAAAATACTAATTGGTTCCGCAATATTTCTCTATATGATATTTTTTTTTGAACATATAAAAAAATATAATATAAATTAATTATTATTTTGATCCATACATAAAATATGATATAAAATTAAATTACATTCTTACATTAAAAATTATGTGTAATGTAACATACCAAATAGTAAAAATTAATTTATACCTGATTGACAAACAGATGAGAGAACATTAGGCCTTGTTTGTTTGACTGTTGAAAATTAACCTGATTTAATTTTAACTAGGTATATCACATCACATAAAATTTAATATTAAAAATTAATTTTATTTCACATCTTACACACATTACCAAAATAATAATTAACTTATATCACATCCCTCACATATCTTAACATAATAACTAATTTTATTTCACATCATTCGTAATCTTTAATAAAAAAATATTTTTATTCAAATTTAATTTTAATCTTATTAAATTTAACTTTATAAACAAACAGAATTTAAGTAATTTCTCTGTTAACCTTGGCCAGTTCTCATTATATTAGAAGCACGTAAGATCATTAAAAAAATTATGCATTTCACAGAAAATACTCTAAACCAAAATTTCTAAATTAGTTTAACATTAAAATTTAAATCCTAAATTTTAAAAATTAAAACATAAATTCTCAAAATAAAATTTTTAATTATTATTAATTAAATTTATATAACATATTTTAATTTCAATTTAATGATACAAAAAATTTTATTATAAAATAATAAATCAAACATAATAAAATAAAAATCATTCAAAACTTTTTAATAATAATTTTAGCATTTTTTAAATTATTATGAAATCTATAATTTCTTCAAAATTATGTGTTTTGTACGTAAATCTTCCTAAATTTTAATAAAAACAATGTTATGACCAAGCTATCCTTTCGATTCTTTGATAATAACTAGAATTGTGCTTCAATTTATTTTCCGTCTCATTTGTTTTTTGTCTGGTCGAGTAATCTGATTGCAGACGAAGGAAATTCATCCTCGAAAGCCTTGAAATAAAAGGTTGCATTCTCTTTTAAAATTTAGATAACTTGAAGCTGAAGAAGTTGCATTTAGTCTGAAGTTGAAAATTATTGATTTGATATAAAAATTATTCAAAAAATTTTAATAATAATTTTAGCTTTTTTTTTAAAATTACTATGAAATCTATAATTTCTTCAAAATTATGTGTTCTGTACGTAAATCATCCTAAATTTTAATAAAAATAATATTATGACCAATAAGGAGCTACCCTTTCGATTCTTTGATAATAACTAGAATTGTGCTTCAACTTATTTGCTGTCTCATTTGCTTTTTGTCTGGTCGAGTAATCTGATTGCAGATGAAGGAAATTCATCCTCGAAAGCCTTGAAATAAAAGGTTGCATTCTCTTTTAAAATTTAGATAACTTGAAGCTGAAGAAGTTGCATTTAGTCTGAAGTTGAAAATTATTGGTTTGAAAATTGAGAAGTATCCAAAATTTCAATTCAGATAACAAAAATTTTTTGATTTTAATTTATAGTTGAACTTTAAAAAAAATGTATTTTAAAATGGAATTTTATAAAATGTTGAGTGAAATCCCACGTCCACTTACCATTGCGTTCTGAAGTTCAAATAACTGCAAATTAATAAATTACATAAAATGTCATAAATTTTCCAACAAAAATTAACTGATTTTGATGAAAAGACTACTTTGGCTTTATTTAAAAAATAATCATAACTAAAAATAAAATAAATATCTCAAATCTAACATAACTCTAGCAATAAAAATAATTTAATTTAATATTATTAGAATATAAAATTATTTATGAAATATGACCTATAAATTTCAGCTTTTAAATTAACCGATAATAAAAAATTTAACATAGTAATAGAGATAGAAGGCCTCAAGCTCAGAGCCTGATAACCCCCATTTATCTCTAACATAAAATTTTTTCAGATCATAACAATCTTATTATTTTATATATTACTCATTTATAATTGATAAATTATACAGTACATAACCTTTTTATACTATGCACAATATAAACTATTAAAAATATTACATTAAATACATCATGGTTATAGTGTAAAAGCAATTTTTATATACTTTATATTATATGAAATATAATTTATCAAATATGAATATGTAATATGTAAAATAACAAATTTACTATAGTATGCAGGTAATTATCTCTTTAAAAATATGCTCATGCTGATCCCCACATTACAAATCAAATAAACTTAAATATAAAGAAATATATTAAAATATATAAATCATATTTCTTTAATTTCGTACATAAAATCATAAAAATTTATGGGCTAGTCCTACTATAAGCTCATACCTCGGAGGCCACTCATTAATGAGGCCACCTACTCCATTTAAGAAGATTTCTTCCTCCCTTAAATACTTACATTGAATACCAAAAAGGGCCCCAAAAAATCTAACATCCCTCTTTTCCGAACCAGCCTATTCGACTTACTCGTTGAACTCAGCTCATAGCAGCTCCCACTAAACTCAATAACTTAGCCTAATTCCCTGACAGTGACGAAGTACCAGCATAGCTCCGTGTCCTCCATCGCTTCCCTTCAACTGAGAGGCCCTTCCTCTTTTACTTTTCCTTCTCTACCTATTCATCGACCTTATAATTCAAGTCATTAGTAGAAGCATTTCTTTTTTTCCTAAATCCTATTTATTTTCTAATTTGGATCCATATTTAAACATATATCTCCATCTTCCTCCTCAATCTCTAAGGAATTGCAGCTAAATATTTATTTGCTTTCTGAATGACCAAGATTGAAAGATCATCTACTTTGAATCTTTTTTCTTTATTTCCAATAATCTTGGAAGAAAATTATCAGCCACTAAACATGATGAGGGATATTTTCTTATTGTGATGTAGATTGAGAGTCCATTCATGCAATTGGCAGTGATTTGGATGGTTGAAATGTGATTGTTGAAGGAGAATTTTTCTGAAAGAAATGAACACTTCAATTATAAGATTCTTGAGCTTTAATGGTTCAAATTTTTTTTAGACAAAAAAAAAATAATTTATTTTTAAATTTTAATATCAAAAAAAATTATTTTAATACTAAAAAGTACATAAGATATAAAATAAAGTTGATTTTGAGATTTATATTTGTGTTAGATATGTAATAATAAAGTTAATTTTTACAGTTAAAATTTACGTTGAGCTAAAAAAAAGCCTCGAAACAAACGAGGCCTAAAATGAACAATTCATTTCACCCTCCCCTTCTTGCCTGTTATTCTTTCCACTTGCTTTAGTTCTCCTTTGCTTCCCCTGTTTGGCGCGAGGATTAAATCAAGATCAAAATAATACTAATTTAAAAAATNNNNAAAAATTATTTATTATTATTATTATTATTTTTTAAATTAGTATCATTTTGGTCCTGATTTGATCCTCGCACCGAACATGGTTATAGCCTTTTCCATAGAAATGCCTTCTGCTTTCAAGTTACCTATGAGGTATGAGCTAAGGGAACTAAATGATTACATGGGTTGTCATTGAAAGTTCATCATGAAATAATTTATTTTGCTCATTAGTGAATTTTTTAAATGAATAAACATATATTGTGTGTGTTATATATATTATGAAAATTTAGCTATATAACCTAAAGTTTATTTTTATTTACATATTCAACCTAAAACATGTGATTGACCTACACCAACCTAAAGTGAACAAGAGGAATGAGGACTACATGTGAAATCCTTCTCCTTCTAGCACTTCTACTTAATTTGTAAGAAAAATGGTATGCAGACCGAATAGCTGGCCAATAAATAGATCAATCATAATCGAGATCTTTAATTCACTACATTATCTAGTGGTTTAAAACATAATTTATTGAATAATCTAATGTATTAAAGCTTTAAACAAAGATTGGTCAATTTATTGATCAATTATTGGAAACGTGTAATAGGACTCAATCCACAAGGCTTTTTACACCTCAATGCAGTAGAACGTGTATTGCACCTCAATACTGCTTCACTTCACTCCTGTGTGCATCATTTGCGCCTTGCAACATAGTCATTATCAGGACCCTCTTCCTGGTTGCCTTATTCTCAAGTACTATCGTCGTGTCAAGATCTCGTTAGTTCCCCTCTTAAATCTCACAAACATTGCTCTCTGCTATCTCTTCGGTATACCACTCTTCATTTAATTATGATAAAAGAATGTGCTCATTTAACTCTCAACTCTTTGCAACAAGTTAGATCTATAAAACTTCTTATATTCCAGCTTAAGAGGGTGTATCAGAACAGTAGATTTATATTAGTGTTAGACTAATTTAACTATTTTGTTCTTGAGTCATATTGCATCTTCCCTACTCTAGGATTAGCCTAATGTAACCATAACACAAGGAAGCAGTGGCGGGGATTGGAGTAGTGGCTTTGTGCCAAGGAATCGCTACTCAATCTCCCTCGGCAACGGCGGCAGCATACAAGCAAGCGAAGGCTGCTAACATGGGTCAACGACAAACAGCAGCGGTGGGATAGTGGGACACGGACATCCCTTTTTAGAAGAAAGGTTTTCTTGAATTGGAGATCAATAGTGCAAAAACTAGTCATAATATCCTTCACTATATATGTATATATATATATAAGCTCCCTAAAATCCCAATCCTTAACCTCTCTGATCTTCACCAAGATTGGAAACCCCTCTAATTTGGTATCCATTTGAGGTGGGCCGATTAACAGTAGTAAGGAGTCAAGATTTGGGCCAAAATTTGGCCCACAAAATTTAAATAAAAATCCCTCAAAAAATATAACTCACCACAATTTAAGCCCAATTACTCATACTCATCACTCACCCATGCCCAAGAACAAAATACGTAATCTGTGCCTCTCAACCTCACATAAAAACAGCTCTCTCACTAAAGCAAGTTTAGGGTTTGGCCTACTGAACATTTAGTCAGCCAATAGGAAGCTGCCATTTCACTTCGCTTGCTTTCATTTATTATCCATATCGTGCAATTCCCACTTCTGACCTGTACCGTCTTCGCTTGCTTTTATTTACCCCTTCTTGCTCTGTTTTATTTCTACCGCTCATATGCGTCTCATTCTTCCTCTCCTAACTTCAATCTACTCCGTTCTAAATCTATTATTAATAATTTATTTTAAAGAAAAATAAAAAGATAATATATATTTAAAATTTTTAAATCTTAAAATTATATGAGTTTATTATGAATGACATATTTAAAATAAAAATAAAAAGATAATATTTATTCAAAATTTCTAAATCTTAAGATCATATGTGCTTATTTAATTACTAATTGGATACGGGTTGAGGTCTGTTTACAGGTTGGAGTGAGTATAATTTTGTTATACGCAAATCTGACCCATCCATAACGAGATGGGGAGGATTACAGGTCATGAGTATAATTTTACAATCTATACTTGTCCCATTAGGAGTGAGTTTAATAGATTTAAGTAAAAATTATTATTTCTAAAAAATCTGAGCTATGTTCAACAACAAATCATATATTTATGTTTGTTACTTAATTTAATGGAAAGCTTGTATTATCTGTATTAAAAATTTTATCTGTCAACTATCATACATTGGTTATTATTGTTGATTACCCAACATAGATAACCACGCTGTTAATTATTATTGACGACCATGATGTTGTTGGTTGCCAGCTTTTGGGCATTAATTGCAATTTGCTAATCTATCGTGATCATTGTTACGAGTATTTGAATTAAGATAATTATGATAATATTAATAGTATTTTATTATTATAATATTAAAAATTATATAAATAGCATACTGTTAGCGTCTTCACCAAGAATTCTTTTTCAGGCAATTGTAGGATGCCTGCAACTCCCAGAGAACAAGAGGAAGAAGAAGGAAATGAAGGGAGAGAAGAAAAGGAAAATTTACTTCATTCATGTCATCTCTCTTACAAGTTTTTCAGCCCATTTCTATTCTTGTTACCCTCCACTTCTTCTGTAACTGACTATAACTGACTCCATAAAAACATTAACTAATTTTGACTCAGTACATACTTAACTTATTAACAACACAACTCGACTCATTTACTATAGGATACATTCGTTCATCCTATTATAATATAATCTGCCCACCATTTAGGCTTGGATCTACACCTTGCTGACCGCTCTTGGTGTTGGCCTCCGTTCTCGCCTCCTCCAACGTCACCAGCTTCGTCTTCACTGGCTCGATCCTCGCCGGCTCCGCCCTTCGCACCTCGATCCTCGCCGCCTTCGCCCATGCTGCTTCGGTGCTGGTCATTCATCACTTCGCTGGTAACGGCGTTGAGGTCTGCATCACATACGTAGATAAATTTTGAGAAGTTATTGATGTATAAATATAATCTTCTGCAGTGACGCGAATATAATTGCCCGTTTAAAATATTGTCATAAAGTCCTCTTCCAACGTCAGCCAGGTGCCGTTTGCTTTCTTGTGCTTTCAAGGGTAATTTTAAACTAGTTCCACAATTCTATCTAAATATTACACTTGCCTTCTTAGATATTTCAAATAGATCCCGTAATCTTTTTATCATTTCAATTAACCCCATTAGAGAATAGTAATGAAGTGTCTAATTATTAACAGCCTTTTTAGAATCGCCACTCTCTGCTACAACTCTTCTACTTTCAGCATATTGTAATCGCCTGCAACGAACATTCAATTTATTAGTTAATTTGTTGCTTTCTCAATCAGACATTGGATTTACGAGAATATTTTATCTTGTTGTTATTATTTACTTGTGTATTTGTGTGTCGAATTTATTTGTTGGTTTGAGTTTACCGCCGAGTTTCAAAATTTCTTCTTTATGCCTACTATATATTATTATTACGAGATAATGCTATTTTGAGCTTATTATCAGTTATAGCATTTCTAAAGATTTTTTTTACTATAAAAAAAAGGTTTTTTTTTCATAAAAAAACGATGGAATAATTTTCCACGCTCCATCGCGGGACACCGCACCTCTCCCTCATCTTCCCTCTATAAATCAACAGTTTTATTTTCTTGCACTACGCAATAATCTCACAGCAAAGGGCACAGAGAGAGAGAGATGAGACCCGGCAAATCCGCAAACCCTACCGGATTCCGGTCGCCGGAGCCGTATCTCTTCGGGGGAATCGGCGCGATGGTTTTTCTCATTGCTTTGGCTCTGATAATCCTCACCTGCAGCCGCCGGAAGTCCTCCAACGGCTGCTCGGCGCCGACGGAGCCTTCGTCGGAGAAACCGGCGCTCCGCCCGCTTGAGATGGAGCCGAGGATCGTCGTTGTCATGGCCGGAGACGTGGAGCCGACGTTTCTGGCGAAGCCCCTCTCTCTAGATCATCATTACCATGTAGTAACAGCCCGGAATTCTGCATGAATCCGACCACCTTCAATCCTTCGAGAAGCTCATAATTTTGTTTTTTTGCATTTTATTTTTCCTTTTTTTTTCTCTTTTTTTTTTTCTTTTTTTTGATCGGCCATGTATGTATATATTGGAGATCCAGTTATAATGAATGAATTAATAAAAGAATTTCATTTTATGAAAGTTTTATGAAATCAGTCTGATATTCATTTAAAATTGAAATAAAAATTTTCTATTTGATTTTAATCTGATCTAAGATTTGCATAAAAGAACTCGATTCACGCTAAGCCTGGCCCATTGATAATTAATTCAATTCTATCTTTAAGTCAAAATATTTAGTGTCTGTGTATTTAGATTATAACTATATATCTGTCTAATTAAATGATTATCTAGAAACAAAAATAAAATTTTATTTGTAGATTTTAACAAAAGTTATTAATTAAAAAAAGTTAGTTTTAAGACAATCACATGTTATGTTGTTGCATGGAGACTAATATAATAAAATTTTGTTTTGAAGGAAATTGTAATAAAGTTAATTATTATATATATGTAACATTTATTAATTATATTATTAGTATTTTAATCAATTTGATTTTAATAAACAGGTTTGGTTTGATCTTATGTGGCTCAAAATTTGATTGATCAAAATATCAAGCAATAAAAATGAACAATATTTGTCATTTGTATAGTTAACACTATCTTAATTATTTAATATTTCAATTTCTTTTTTTTTATAGGGATAATATTTCAAATATTTCAGTATATACATTTAGTTGTGTTTTAATTACATCATTATACTATATAAGATATTCAAAATATAATTTCTAAACTTTTTAAAAGTATGAATATGTTGTAATTCATCAGGATTGAGGGCTTAATATATGAATTAAAAAAAAATTGAGTTTCTCTTTTTGCAAAGAAAAAAATGTTGTGTTTTATTTATGTAATTAATTGTCAAATCTTGTTTAAGCATAATAGTTAGAAGATAATAAATTTTATATTTTTAATAGAAAATATAATCTTAGAAATGGAAATTATGACTAAATTTAATTTGATTGGGTGACTAAATTTAATTTGATTGGGTGACTAAATTTAACAAGGGAGAAAGTATATTTTTGTCACTTGTGACTTTGTTTAGTCGGAGATCATTTTGGCCAAAAATTTAAATAAAATAAAATTTTATTTTGCATATTTAATGCATAAATTTTAATATAAAAAAATTTATTTTATATCACATCTTACATAATTTCTAATACATCATTTCATTTTATTTCATATTTTACATGAGTTTTAATATAGCTATTTTTTTCTCATTATATACATATCTCAAAAAATATAATATTATTTTTTTTAAAAAAAAAAATTATAGATCATTTTGATTATGATCATAATAAAAATAAACTCCAACTAAATAAATATATGCAAAAGATGACATGTTTTCTTTAATTTGGTTTTTAAAATGGCATGGGCCATGGGCCTCATACTTTAATTGTGTGGGGGGACCAACTGCTGTTACCACCACAAAATATTAGGGAAATTTTTTCAATTAAAAAAAAGAAGAGAAATTTCATAAAAATTTCTCAAATTTTCTTTATTTACATATTATGCAACATAAAAATAATAGATGAAATTTCACCTAAAGGAACTTTTACATATATAATTTTTTGGTTACTTTTCTTATATTATTTATTATTTTTTTACTAGACTGAAGATAAGTGTGCATAAAATTCTGTATGTTTGGAATCTATTTGTAATTTTACCAAAAATTCAGATATGCAATGTGGGCCATAGATAATAAATGGAGAACGCGGCGGCTCGTGAGCGCATAGTAAACAGTGGGAACAACGAATATCAAAATGAAGACTCATTCAAATGTATTGAAAAGCAGAGGAAGGCATTAATGTTTAGCTGAGTCAGTTCCCCACATAAAGCTTATTGAAGTGGGTGGCACATTAGATAATAATGCTTCTCACCATTACTTCATGCATGTTCTAGAGAATATTCAATGGAATATTATCCTCTTTTTTAAGTAAAAATTTCTCACTCAAATAATGTAATAGATACGATGTATAATATGCCAATATATAAATATAATATTATGTGATCTCAATGTAAAAATATTGTTCACTTTGACTTTAAAAATTATATGTTTTGAGTGTTTTCTAGAAGGTCACCCATCTCAGTGCTATTCCAGTCCGAGCACGCTTAACCATAAAATTTTTTATCATTAGCCTCACGGTTTTACCCCAAAAAATATTTCTACTATTTGTGATCATGTTATCTACTTATACAGATAAAGATCTCCCTCCCTTTATGATATAGGATGATTCATTTATGTGCTATTCTCATTACTCATTATTCGATCTAGAAGCCTACCAGAAATCACACTTTGCCTCAGTAATTCTTTTCTCTCAGGACATCATCTGACGATCATTCCCCGCCTTCTTCAGTTTGTTTATGCATACGTCGATATATTTTCAGTTTTGTGGGGATATTTTTAAGTTATATATGATATTTTTTAACTACATAAAAATATTTTTCAAATATTTTTTTAAACCATGCAAGAATATTTCTAATTATGCAAAGCATTTATATAACTAAAAAATATCTTTATGTAACTACATAAGTAGCTAAAGAATATTCCTGCCTAGCTTAAAACATTTTTCATAGTTAAAAACTTAAAAAGTTAAGCAAAGACATGTTGCCAAATATTATATTTATTACATTATTAAAATGCAATAATTTCTTCCTTTTTAGGATGGTAGCCTTTATAATTAGGCATTTTTAGAGATTTATATCTTACTCTCATATTTACCATTAATTATTACTCATTTAATTCTCAAAAATAAATATTTTAATTCATCGCTCTTTGCACATTTCATAATAATTAATTTTGTGTAAATTATATCTCTAGACTCAAACTTAAACAAATTTGAATGCCAAATATTTATAATTCATGTAGCGGATATAATTGAGGAACAGGTCAGCTGAAACAATCATTATGCTCATATTGTTCATATATATTTTGGTGCCCAATATATATATTTAAATATTATGTATATATATATATATATATTTATTTACCATATATAT
>JAEMOT010003854.1:92602-103488 GCA_019297695.1 Apostasia ramifera | reverse complement strand
TATATATATATATATATATAAGTAGAATTATTTATTATTATGTAATGCTTCAAGAATATTACCACAGAGATGACTCTGCCTCAAGAAGATCTTACCACAGACTAATGACTCGAAGAGCACCACTATATATGGCTTCTCTTCATACACACATACTAATAATATTTTTGTATTATACTTTGTAGTCGAGTCATCAAGGGTGGTGGTATCAACTGAGGGATCACGACAGCAGTTTCCACCATAAGTCATGGCTTAGGCGATGGACTTAGCCAGTCAGACAACAATGCTTTGATTTGAGCAATAATTGTAGCTACAACACGGGGAGTATTTACAAGAGATATGAGAGCTAGAGGATTGGATGTGCTCGTGCAGATCCCGACTGGATGACCAATCCCACCCCTCAGCGGATAATCAGATATTTTTTATATTTGCATTCCTCTCATCGGTACATCTATGTTTTTTAGACTATTTTAGGAAGAAAAAAATGTTAATACTTGCTGTTGAACTATTAGTTATGTGAAAACTATGAACAATCATAAATGTTTGTTGTGATCAAATGTTTAAATAATTCTATGTGATGTTGTCTTTATATGTGATGTATTAGTTTAGATATTTATGTAATTATGTGTGAATATTATATTAATACATGATCAATGTACATGATTTAGTTAAAATATATTTACAGTATAGATTCATATATTAATATTTTTAATTTCAGTATTGCTTTTTCTTTTTTCCTGGATGCCACAATTTGCAACCAATCAGTGACCAATTTGCGACTGACTGAAAGTTGTTTATTGCCACCAACACGTGACTGATTTGCAACTGCATACTAGCGATGAATTTGCGACTATTGTGCGTCTCAAGTCTATCATAATAACGTAGTCCCAAACATTGCGTCAAGTAAACTGTTGGTAACTTAAAGAGACCTATCAGATATTTGTTCTATATTTTATTATAAAACTTTAATACAAATCTTAATATAAAAAATATCATATTTTACATATTTTTAAATAAAAAATCAAGTAGTAAAATTAAGTTAAATTTTATTAAATTTGATTTTAACTCGCCTGGTTTGAAGTTTGAACCTGACCTTTGTTACCAACTTATAATTTTTGAGCTATAATTAAATTCCTATTAAATATAACAATAAAATTCAAAATAAAATGAGGTTAACAACCAGCATACATAGTTTGTTGATATTAAAAGGAAAAAAAAAAAGTTACTCTTCTGTCAAAAAAATTTCGCGAAATTCATTAAAATTTAAAGTCGGTATATGATTGTTCGATACCAAGTTAAAGTCGAGTCATGTTCAGATTAATTTCGCGAAATTCATCAAAATTTACTGTTATAGCTAGCAGGGCTGTGCTAAAGTCCAAGTGTTTGATGTATTAAATGACATGTGGATATACGTCAATTTTTTTAATTGCAGTTTGTAGTAAATTAACATGATTTAAATAAGTTTTAGACTTTTATATAGGACAAATATATAAGATGTTTTATTTATATAAATATGTGATGGAGAGTATATCAATTAATTAAGTTTAATTTTTGTATAAAAGGATTATGAAATTAAGTTTAAAATATAGAAAATACATATAAACTAAGTTTATATAATGCATAGTTTTTATTTTTTATTTTTTTGATTAAAGTATATGATGCATATATAGTTACTAACCTGTTTGGCGCGAGAACCAAAACAGGGCCAAAATAGTACTAGTTTAAAGAATAACAATAATAATAAAAAATAAATTATTTTAATTATTCTACACAAATTTTAATATAAAAAATAATATTTTACTTCATATATTTAATAATTTTTAATAAAAATATAAACTTTATTTCACATCTTAGATCAAAATACTTTATTTGAATATTTTGGTCTAGAATGTGAAATAAAATTGATATTTTTATTTTAAATTGTTGAGTATATAAAGTAAAATAATATTTTTTATATTTAAATTTGTGTAAAATGATTTAAAATATTTATTTATTATTATTGTTGTTGTTTTTTAAATTAGTACCATTTTGGTCCTGTTTTGGTCCTCGCGCCAAACAGGAGGGTAAACTATACCGCCAGATCATAATCAAGATTTTAAAATTCAGTTTTAATCATAAAATAAAAATATTTGTTCAGCAATTTCGATAGTTTCAGTAGTTTTGATATTAATAATTTCAGTTTTTTATAAATTATTTAAATTTTATAAATTTAAATTAAATTTGTTAATAATAATTATTGAATATTAGTTTTTGGATAAAAATGGGTTTTCGATTCTTTCGGCCGAGTTTTGGTCGAGTTTCAATAATTTCTACCAAAACTACTGAAACCACCGAGTTTTGGCCGAAACCAAAGCTGGGTAACTTTTTCAGATTGCCGATTCAAAATTGTTGAAACTCCATGGTTTCAACTGAGTTTTAAAATCTGGACCATAATGCTATCATGCATATTCAAGCTCGTCTTTCAATCCAAACTTCTGTTAAATTATCGTAAAATGACAAAATTGATGAATCTTTTTTTCCGCATATTCTCATTATATTTCGTTGCATTTTATCTCGATAGTTTTTTTTATCTTTTTAACACTATCTCTTGTCGATCACCCAATTTTTGGCTAGATTGGGCATGAACATGCTTTGCTTGAAAATCTATAAACTACTATTTCAAATCTAACAGTAGCGATATTTTGAAGAGAGAAGGGAGAGAGATCTAAGAAGATTTATGAGCATAGGTTTCAAAATTTGGCGCAATTAATTGTCTACGATTGTTCTCACATAATAGTGCCATATTGTGAGGGGAAAAGGGAGAGAGATACATAATACGAGCATATTTAAGAAATAAAATTTAGTTTAGTATTGATGGCCTTCAGGCAAGCAGTGTTCGGATGATTCAATCAGTTCAACCGGTTGGATTAATTGAATTAAAAAATAAAGATGGGATGAAATTTTAAATTTAAAAAATCAAGCCATAGAATATAAATTTAAAATAAAATTATTTAAATGATATACGATTGGTTTGGTTTCTTTTGATTAAAACCACACTTTTCATTTTATTTATTTATCTTAAAATTTCTAGAATTTTAAAACTATATTACAGCACAATAAATTGAATATTATTATAAAATTTTACAACCACAACTTTCAAAGAATATAACTATAAAAAGATCAAATGAATGAGAAAATTATGTAACATAAAAAATAAATAAATAAATAAATAATTTTTTTGTGAATAGGCGGCACAAATAGGAAAGAAACAAAGATGAATATGTTAGCATTAAATATGATTAAATAAGTTAGATCAAAATTTTATTTATTTTAGTAGGATCAAAACACTAAAAAGGAGAAAACTAATGGATTATGTTTTCATAAATTGGTAGATAATATGATCCTATATGCATAATAGATTAGTGGGATGATGCAAAAGGTATGCAATATTAGATTTATTTTTTTAAATCAATAACCAAATTAATAAATTCTAAATCAAACTAACATAAAAGAAAGAAAAGTGTAAGAGAGAGAGAGAAGTTGTTCTTCCCTTATGCTTTAAAATGATTTTTTCTCGTATTAACCTTAAGGCCTCATTTATTTCGAGAATTTTTTTTAACTTAATACAAATTTTAACTATAAAAAATAATTTTATTATATATTTAACATAAATACAAATCCTAGAATCAACTTTTTTTCACATTTTATGTACTTTTTAATATTAAAATAAAATTTTTTGATATTAAATTTAAAAAATAAAATAATTTTTTTTCTTATCTAAAAAATAAGCTCGAACCAAACGAGGCCTGAGAGTTTTGCGGTTCTCGACTCCCTCCTTATTGAGGAGCCTTGAGATCGCTATTTTGTTGGGATTTTCGCCAAAAATAACCTATAATAATTTTGCTTTTAATTATAGACTAGCAATGTGTGAGGCTAAAACACTGTCATATAAGCACATAAAAGAGTGGTAGAAAGAAAAGAAAATGGTGAGAGAATGATCGCAAAAAAGATCATTTCATTAACTAAATAAAACATATAAAAAGTTATGATTTCAGACTCCCAACAAGAATTCAACAACATTTCATTAACTATTTAAAGGTAGCTATGCGAAATATTTAAATTAATTTAAAGTACCATATTGAAAAATTTAATGACGAAAGGGAATTTCAAAATAATATTATGAGAGAAATCTATGTAATTTTCTTATTTTAAAGGTATGTAAAATTAATAAATTAAGATCAAAAGCCAGCCAATATGAGATATACATATATTTAGGCCTGTTAACCGATCGGATCCGGATCGGGTTGACGTCGACCCAAATTCGATTCTAATATATTCGGATCGGATTAAAAATCGGATCGGATTGAGGTCAACCCAGATCCGTTCCATGACCCGCCACGGTTCGAATTTTAGGATCGGATTTCGGGTCGACCCGGAACTTTTTTTTACATAATCGAACACTATTTTTTCAATGACTACAATTATTAGTTGTACATATATTCTTATATTTTTAAATAAAATTTTGATCACTAAAATATTACACAAAAATAAAGCGCAATTCTGTTAAAGCTAGCACTAAATATTTCATCTCAACGGTAAAAAATATTTGTTGCTATTAATCCCACTTTACAATGAAAATACTTCCTGGTTACTGCACTTAAAATAACTTGCAATAATCTCTTTAATAATTATAGGCCTTAGTCACATTTAAAAACCTTCATAAAATAAAATAATAATTAACATATGCAATTAAATAATAAATATATAAATACGTAAAATAATTTCATACTTATAAATTTTGGGTCGGATTTTTTTCGGGTAGGATCAGCATCGACCCGGATCCGACCCGACAATACTTAAACAGAGCGGGTCGGTTTTTCGGAATAATCGTGCGGGTCAAAAATTCATTCTATTTTGTAAGATAATCTGTTCGAATCACGGATCGCATCGGATCAAAATCTGACCCATTTAGAGGCCTACATATATTAGTCAAATCATAGCACATTATATTAAAAGAAAATTTATATTTTCAAATTAGGTCAACGCAGTAAATGGTGGTCAGTTTTAGGAGGTGCACTTGGGTTCAGACGTCCGCACGTCCAGACTCTCAATCAGTGGGCGCCACGTGTGCCATATAGGCGGGTCCGGCACACACGCCCACTGATTGGGGGTCCGGACGTGCGGACGTCCGAGCCCAAGTATTTTTCCAGTTTTAGGTAATTTTAAAATTATAAAAATGTGAAAATGAATTAATTATGGACCCATAAATAATTAATTAAAGGTTGTTGGATGTGGCGGCATGATAGCGTTGACTATCATTAGCCAAATCTTGAAGAATATTTTATTTAGTAAATTGCATCACAGGCCCTAAGATATGGAGGATATTTTAAATTAATCTTAATTTTAAACAAATTTTAATTTTAGTTCTTAATGTTGCAAATATAATACAGCTTTGCTCCCTTTTTTAGAATCTTGTTTTTTATTTTATTTTATAAAAATTGTAAAATTTGAATTTTTTTTACTAGTTTAAATAAGTTATATATATTAAGAAACCACCATATTTCGCTATCCTCATAATTCTTTAAAAATCTAATAAAAATGTAAAATTTAATTTCTATTATTTCTTATTTAAAAAAAAATAAAAAAAATAAAAAAATAAATAATAATATTTCAAATATTATATCCTAAAAATTCAAAAATAAATAATTGAAAATAATTTTATAGTGTAATGATAAAAATTTAAATGTAATATTTTAATTGAAACTAAATAATAATGACTTTGCAGTCTCGGGAATTCAAATTAAAATTTTTAAAATTTGATATCAATTTACTGCTCTTTTCTAACCTTAAGGTCTCGTTTTGTTGGAAGAAATTTTAGTAATAGCTAATTTTTTTTAATTAAAAGTCTTATTTTATTTTTTTTAAAAATAAAATAATATTTTTTACTTCTCATTTTACACAAATTTTAATATCAAATAATTACTTTATTTCACATCCAACTCAATTTTTAATATAACTAACTCACTTTATTTCATATCATACATATTTTATTAAAAATAATTTAAAATATTATTTTTTTTATCCAAACAAATAGAATTTAGGGGACGGATGCAATTTATCGTTTTTTTTATGTTGTAGTAAATGCTTGAAGAATTATTGAAGGTGAGAATGTGGCCAAATCCTTCTAGTCCTCTTCCTTCAAAAGAAAAGCAATTCTTTCTCTTGTTTTGAGGTTTACATAATTTTCATTTTGTATTTTCAATTTAGCTCATCTTTGCTAAAATTAAAATTTAAGAAAGAAAATAGTGACATCACATATATATAATTGTGATTAAAAAAATACAAATTTTAAATTTTTTCTAAATTAAGTAGTGTTAAAAGTAAGATGGTAAAAATTTAGAGTCTACAATAAATAAAATTTTAAAATCTAAATTATATTAATTACTTTTTGTTTTATTTGCACACATTATAATTTTTTTATATTAGTTAAAAATTGTGATAGTAATATACTTAAAATTGAGAGTCTCTTTTACTCAAACAAACTTCTTTCTTATTAAGTTAGAAGAATATTACATAATTAATAAAAAAAAAGTTAACTTATTGTATAGGATGGCAATGTATGAATATCAAATAAAATTTTTCATAACATTAACGTTAATAGGGTGTAATTAAATGTTTGGATGATGCATAAACTTTCAAATATCTATGTGAAAATATGATTGATTCTTCGAGGTTTGTAGCAGTATTTGTTTGATATATTACTTTTTTTTCACAAATTAGTGCTTGTTTCAAATTTAGTTTGACTCTATTTATTCTTCGTGTTAGAGCAATACCGTAAAAATTAAACAAAATTAAAAAGTTGATCTACTATTTAGTTTAACTTTAAATTGATCTAATTAGTATCAAATTGGCCAAAATGATATATCACTATTTTCTAAAATAATTTTATAAATAATAGAGAAGAGCAAACATAGCAACAAATATTTAAGATAGAAAACTTATTTATTTCATTGCCTATTTTCATCATTAAATAGTAAATATCATAAAAATAAATTAATTTATTATAGTTGCATATGATCTAATATGTAATACACTTTTGACATCAAACCGAATTAACATTTGTTTGATTTTTGCTTAATAATGTGTACCTATCTACATAATCTATAAATTTTTGTTTGTATATTTCAATGCTAGGTCATATATATTTGTTTACACCTAGATTTGATGTTGCATCTCCGCCATATATGTGGCACTTAAGAGCTCTCCAAATTCTTTCTGCTTATCATTGTACACGATATTTATATCATCAGGTTCGATATGTGCTTAATAATGCCAGCTTTTTACCTTTCATGAATTCTGATCATTGTCTACGATGCAAGCTCAACCTGTTAATATCGATCACGATGTTTAGTCTCGTTTGTATCAATTGCCGTAACTTGACTGGATGGAGACTACTACGTCAACATCTTTTTGGCATTGTTTCTACTGTTGTACCAATTTCACCTCAAATTAACGGGAAGTTGCAAATTTCCAGTCACTCGCAGCCGGTCAGTCGGTTTTTAATGGTAAAAATCAAGAATTCACGTATCCTCTTTTTGCTATCAGCAATGATCTTCTTGAATCCGACAGTTATAATTTGTTTTAACCTAAAATCTGCAAACCATTGACTTATTTGCCTTTAAATATTCTTCGTGGGACTATTAAAAAGATGCGAAGAATTAGAGAATAATCTTTGAACAACTCTTTTTTTTTTATTTTGTACTAGTCTATTCTGGACCAAGCCTTTTGATTTCAAATAGAAGCTTTTCTGTAGCTCCTAGATGAACGTAAGAGAACTCATTTCTGAACCACCTTACATCTTGTATACTTTTCTAGATAGTTTTTGGCTCTACTGTACTAACAATTCAGGCAGGAAGCATTGCGCGCTATTGATTCTCAGAACTCGGATCTTCTTTGTTAACAATATTATATATAATAAATACTATTAAATTGTTTTAATTATTCATAAACTTCTCTACGTTATATATAGTTACCCAATATAACAATGTGGGCCGCTTAGTTTAACTGATAAACCACAGTTCGGATCTAAAAGGTTAATGGAATTAATTATTAACGTTGTAAAATATAGAGACGTCTGTTTGTTTGTAAGGTTAAATTTAATAAGATTAAAACTAAACTTAGATAAAGATATTTTTTTATTAAAAGTTGCGAAGAATGTGAAGTAAAGTTAGTTATTATGTTGGGGTGTGTGAGGGATGTGATATAAAATTAGTTATTATGTTGGGATATGTGAGGGATGTGATATAAGTTAGTTATTATTTTAGTAATATGTGTAAGATGTGAAATAAAATTAATTTTTAATATTAAATTTTATGTATGATGTGATATGCCTGGTTAAAATTAAATCAGGTTAATTTTAAGAGGGCAAACAAATGGGGCCTTTAACTATAAATTTTCTTTTACCCATTTGTAATTAAATTATTATCTTAAAAACCTTGTAATAATTTTTCCTAAAAATCTATTTTTAAGGTATCGTTTAAATGCGGAGAACAGGCGGCGTTGGGTGTCACAGTCTGCTTTAACGAATCTTTAATGTTTTCTAGAAGAACGTGGACGTGATTTGGGACAAGTGCGATTTGTTGAATCTGGGTGGGTAGGTGAGTCCAGATTAGCGTGACCCACTGTCAAATCACTTATTTTTTTATAATTTGAGATAAATAATACATAAATTTATATTTTTACGATATATTTAAGTAATTCAACTTATTACTTGCTCTTGTTATTCAATTAAAGCTATCGAATTTGGTGCATTTAATGCATTTTGTTTTTCAACACAATACTTTCATTCTTCTCGATGTTCTTAGTCATAAAACATAACCAGTCCTAAAGCTATTATCGGACTTGATTATAATTAAATTGTCCTCATCAATATCAATTTTTATTGACAAAATCAACACTGCTTGATATACATTTATTTCTTTATGCAAATAAATAAGAGTACATTGCCTCTGGGTAGACGAGGTCACTTAGACACTTCAAATAAGTCTTTAAAATCCAAATAATTACTTCATATAAGTTTTTGACCTTTAGCTCCGATTTTAATTTAGTACTTTTAATAATTATATAATTATTAAAAGACAAAAATAACTCTCCTTTCTCCCATCTCTGGTGAGTGTGGCCACCGCCGCGCTGTGGCCCATGCGCGTTCATAAATAAAAATATTATTCTTATGTCATAACTTAAGTTTAAATTCTTAAGTCATAATCTAATTTTAAATTCTTAGATCAACTATTTACTGAGATTTAATAAGTTATTTGTTGGTATGAAAATTAGTAAATCACAATGACATGGTATTATTATAGAAAGCACATGTGAATGCTGGTTGAATCCACGAGGATGTGATGAAATAAATCAAACAAAAATCTTCTTAGAATTAATGATTTGATGGAGAAAATTTAAAATTTAAACAAAAATGACAAATTTTTAAAAAATCAAATAAGAAACACTAAGCCATAATGAAGTTCTAATATATTTACATTCAAAATTTTTTCAATAAATATGCAATGAATAAATAAGCTTATGAAATAACTCGAATTTAAAATTGATAGAAGAAATATTAGAACTAAACTATAAAAATCCTCAATAAAAATGAAAGTTCTTAAATTTGCTGAAAATAAAATAAAAACTAAAGTTAAAAGCTCATCAGAACAACATAAAAATTATCTACGATTTAACGAAATGAAAATAAACTAAAGGCAAGATAAATAAAGAGAAAAAAAAGGACTAGATCTCTGGAGGAACCATGGAAGCCACATGATATTATATGTATTATAATAATAATATTAAAATCTTGTATTTTTCTCCATATTAAAGCTTGTAATAACTTTAAATTAGCTCTAATTTTCCTTGTTTTAGTTGGCATTTTTTCTCTTATTATGGCTGAAATTTTAAAAAAAAGTTAACTTATTTCAAGCTTTAAGATTAGTGTTGGCAGCTTTAATTTCACATACATAAAATTACAATTTTATGTCATTTATAAATATTTAAAAAATATATATTTAAGTAACACCATAATTCAAATAAATGATGATGCGTACCTACATAAAAAAATATTTATAATGTAAAATTTTAATAACTAGTAAAAATTTTAATTTATGTGATTAAAATTAAAAATATAAAAATTACACTTACGTGACATAAATTAATATTAAATTTATATTAAAGGGTCATATAATTATATATTTATTCGTATTATTTTGACGTTAACATTACCACAGTCAGTGGTCTCAAGTTTATATTCTCATAACTTTTATTTATCTCCGGCTAACATCGTACTAAATAATAAATATTTATGTAGAATTAAAATTATATTATAGAGTAAATAAACTTGCCCATTCGAGAGCACGTAAACAGAAAATATTATATTTGTACTATAACTTAATTCTTATACTCTAAGGTTGGTTAATTACAACAGAATAAAAAAAATTTAATTTTATTTGAATTTGATCCAAATAATAAATGAGAAAAGTTCAATTTGATCTCCATTCTAATTAGTCTTAGTTCGTTTAAATATTATTTATTCAAGCTCGTTCTGATTCAAAGTTAATTTGATTTTTAATTAATTTTTAATCTAGTATTTCAAATATTAGATTTAAATGTCTCATTGAATTTAAATTATGTTATTCATTCTGATTTAATAGTTTAAAATAAAAACAAAAATTTAGATTATATTCAACAAAATTTAAATAAAATTATAAATAAACTTCTAATGCAGTCATCCAATTTAACTTTTAATTGATATTCTGGGCTACTAGTCTTATTCATTATACACTTTCTTTGTGAGTCATTTGATGTTGCAATATATACAAATATAAATATAAATATAAATATATATATGTATATATATATAT
>JAEMOT010003854.1:76315-92491 GCA_019297695.1 Apostasia ramifera | reverse complement strand
ATATATATATGTATATATATATATGTATATATATATATGTATATATATATATGTATATATATATATATGTATATATATATATGTATATATATATATATGTATATATATATGTATATATATATATGATCACTATGGTTATTACCTTTGTTTTTTTAGTTTCATGTTATTATTTTTCGTCTAAAATAGCTATTAACCAATTGAAAAAATAAACGTTTGATAAATTAAATAAATAAACAAACAAACGTTATACTTTAATGAAAATTAAATTTTTATGCTATATTTGAATTAT
The DNA here is from genome assembly GCA_019297695.1 of Apostasia ramifera. Lineage (NCBI taxonomy): Eukaryota > Viridiplantae > Streptophyta > Magnoliopsida > Asparagales > Orchidaceae > Apostasia > Apostasia ramifera. Next base: position 92,202 of record JAEMOT010003854.1, on the reverse strand, counting down.
TTTAGTGCTTTCAATTGAACAAAATTTTGTAAAATCCTTTAAAAAAAAGCATTAACAAGAAATTTCTGTAATTTATGTCAAGGCATTTAATAGTTTTATTTTTAAAAACAATTTTTAAATTTCTTAAATTATTATTATCATTTCCTACTTTATGTAAATGCGGCATAAAACTTGTGGGCGAAGTAGAAATTTTCTTACATAAAAATGAGACATTTTCTAATTATTCAAATTAATGGATAATTTTATTATTTAATTGAAAGATTTAAAATATGGATCAATTTAAAGATACCTTAAATTATAGGACCAATAACTTAAAAAAACTAATTTTTCCTATAGATTATATTTCAAAAATACCTCTCTTAGAAACCTTAGCGATATTAACTCTCTTAAAAACTTAAACTGACAGAAAAATTATAACCAATTTACTTATTATATTGTGCACCCATCACTCATTGATTAAATTCAACTTTTTTTCGTAGTACCACATCCCTAAAGTTATATTAGGGAGGGCGATGATACTAAGCTAATGACAATCACACCTAAACTATCTAATCAGTTCCCTCTCTCAGAACACTGTCGGGATTTAAACTAAAAACCTACTCTGATATTAATTGTTGAGATCCTTGATGCTACTAACTCTTCGAAAAATTTAAGCTGATAGAAAATATGTAATTAATTTAATCATTATATTATGTACGCAATACTAAGAATCCAAACAACCTCATGCACTAGATTAATTCTCACATTCACATGTTTTTCATGCATTTTATTATTTTCAAAATTAACATTAAATGCAACTTTTTTAAGTAATTTAAAAAATGATATGGGGATAGACTTTATTGTTATTCCTATAAGAGCTTATTTTTAGGACAATTACATTATTATATGTATTATTAAAATCTAACTATTTTATATACTTTATATTTAAATTTTAATATTACATATTAGACAAAAAATTATATGAAATTACAACTCAATGCCATAAAGTTGTGATTCGTAATATTAAACTTTTTGTTAATATAATTTTCATATAAATTTATTAACTAAATTTTAATGTCATGCAATTTTAAATTTATATGTCATGCAATTTTAATGTCATCTGCATTATTTTAAAGCTGGTGAGAACTTTTCTTCTTACTGCTTGCCAGTAGTGGATAGATCTCAACAATGGTATGTTGGGGCTTTGATCATTCATTGTAGGGAGAATTGCATATATCACTTATAAAAAGAGTTTTTTACTCATTTCATTTTTTAAAATTAAATATTTACATATATCACTCATTGAATATATAATTTCGAATAAATCCCTCTCATATTCATTAATGATTAGATCTTTTTCTTCTAAATAAGATGAATGACTAGATCTTCTCTAGGATAAAAAAGTAGTTTGAAAATCGAAGCTCAGTCGAATCCCGCTTGAATTTGGGATCGACTCGATTCCCAACTCGAGTTATGTCGAGTCGAGCTGCAAGCCAACACTCTAACTCAAATTTTATTTGAATTCGAGCTTGAGCCAAAGTTGGCTCATTTGATATAAACTCAAACAAACTCGAAATAAATAATTTAATATATTATTTATACATAACTTAAAAATATACTCATTTCGAGTAGAGTTTGAGCTGGCATTGACTCAACAATAACAAGCTCGAGCTTGCCGTAGCTCGCTTGATCTTGACTTGTTTACAGCCCCAATCTCCTCTAATTTAATGAAGAGGGTGTTATTTACAATTATGCATTCAAATATAAGTGATAGATACAAATATATAATTTTAGAGGTTAAACAAATAAAAGGTTCTTATTTAGGAGTGTCATGTGTAATTTCCCCTTCATTGATTTTTTTTTTTTTTAAATTCCTTTCACTGAATTGCTCATACACCTCGTTTGAGCTCTCTTGTTGGGCCTACTGGGCCGGCCCAGATGGCTCACGGCCCAATTGGATCACCCGATACCTGAGGGCTGCGAAGCTCCATTCAAATTTAATTTCTAAAGTAATGATTTTTTTTTTTATGGGATCTGCAATCTTATTTTATTTGAATTTTTAATTTTAAAATAAGTACCCATAGTCAATTTAAGATGAAGCACTTTTGCTATCAATAAGTAGGACATCAGAAATAAAAGAGGGAAGGTATCCACCGAAGTCTCCATGCCTTCAATGTTCAGAGCATATTTTGCCAGATTGTGCGCTACTTGATTACTTTTTCTTTTAGTATTATGAATATGATAATTTTTAAAGACTTCATGTGTCTCTTCAACTTTTCTACGCATACGCCCATAAGGAAATTGTCTTGCTTGGTTGATCGAAGTGCTTTCATGACTTGATCGACATCTCCTTCAAACAGGCATTATAGGCTGGCTATTTTTGAGTATCTTCTAATTTTGTTAAGCTTAAAATATTGATAAAAAATTTCTGCATACTTGCTAGGTAAACAATAAAAAATATTTGGTAATTGCAAGCGCTAAATCTCCCTCCAAATAGTAGTCTGAGTTGCCTTTGAAGTGGAGCCTATTGTGGTTTGCTGTTTGACCCTAGCCACTTTCAGCTTTGTGTTCTTGGTTAAGTCACGAATAAAATGATACCCGTTTTGGAAAGAGTATAATCCCGAGTTGTGATAAACTCATTTGCAGCCATCGGGTGTGGAGGTATCTCCCAAAGGGATTTGGCAAATAGCTTGAGCATCAATTTCATTAAAAACACCTTTGGTTAAGAGATGTATTCCAATTTCTTTAGGATTAATCTATAAAGTAGTCAATTTTCTCATCCTCCACAAGGTGTTTGACTGGAGAAAAGACTTTGTAACTTCAAAGCCTTGGGATCCACCTGTCTTCTCATACTATTACATTTCTGCCATCTCTTATGCTCCAAATGAGTTTTTTTGCTTCCTATATACTTTTCCATGCATAAAAAGGTTCCACTTTAAAGAAACTATAACAACATTACCATGTAGGAAGTAGCGGCCGCACAATACTTTGAATGCTATTGAGTTTGTATTGTGAGTGAGTTGCCACCATTGTTTCCCCAACATAGTAAGATTGAAGGAGTTTAAACCCTTGAATCCCAAGTCCCCATCAGCCTTATGTTTACATACATCATTTCATTTACTCCAATGAATTCCCTTTAAGTGTGATGAAATCTACTACCAAAAGTTAGATATGTTGCCTTCAATCTCATTACAAAATGTAGCGGGGACACGGAAGATGCTGATCGCATAAGTAAAGAAAACTTGGCGATCACTTTGATCATGATTGTAACATTCTGTGATCTCATTGTAGATGTATTATCTGTTTTGACTTTAGGAAAATTGCGTGACTTGTACACTTCCCAGGAGATCACCCATCCCAGTGCTACTCCAGCCCAAGCACGCTCAACTATAGAGTTTTTCATCAGTAGCCTCACGGTTTTGCCCCAAAAGGCGTCTCTACTACAAGAAAATCATGTGATGTTACAATGATCTCCTTTCCTCCCACTGATAAAGATCATCCTTCTGGCTTTGGATTTGATGTGGTATTCTACCTTTGATGGTTTTGAATGCTTTGCATTTTGCTTTGCCAATCATAGGTGGGAGTCCCAAGTACTTTTCAAAGTAGTCCTCTTCTTTAACATTCAACAATTATTTTAGGTACTGTTTATCCTTCAAAGGTGTGCTTTTATTGAAAAAAATTCTGTTTTGTCAAAGTTAAATGATAGGACCTGCACCTGTCCAGCTACCTGCAATTGAAATGATAGAGAGAGAAGACAGAAAGAGATGGAGGGGAGGAAGGAGGAGACTGGGGAAGAGATCGAAAGGAAGACGATACTTTCATCTATCAATTTTCACGACAGAAACAATTACAGTTCCCTAGCTATTTGTAGCCCAACCTAATGGCTAGTGATTCAAAACATGTAAAATGACAATTTTGGGTCTTTGACTCTATTACAACTCAATGACGCAATTGACCTTTTAGACTCATAACCTATTGGGTTCCATGACACACATGACACTACCATTTTATTATTTAAGCGGCTGATGCAAATCCAGAAGCTTCTTGTGCCTTTTCCTCTACAGATTAAAGGAGAAATCTTTCCACCATACCGGCTTTATTTTGCTCCTTGCTGTTCGTCGTGGCTCTGCAACTTCAGCTCCGCCAACCTCGTCATTCTCCAGCGCCTCCACTGCCCTTAGTGATCCCTTTTGCAGCTCCTCAATATTGGCTCCACCAGATCTGTTATCCTCCGGGTAGGTGTCGCCGTCATCTACTGCCATTGAAGCTGGGGTTGCATCAATTTCCTTTTCCCTCAGAAGATCGACTTTGTCCTCAAGGTCAAACTGAGGATACACCTTTCTAAACTCTCTTGTGGTTATCCATGAGGAATCTTCTGGGTTCCAACCTTCCCACTGAATCAGCAGTTCTTCCTCCAACTTTTCCCCCTTTTGGACTGTCCTCTTTCGGAGAACCGCCAAGGGTTGCACTAAGGGTTGACCAACTGCAAGTCCCTCAGGTAATGGAGTTGGGTGGAAGAGAGAACTCTTTTTGTATGGCTTGAGCAAGGACACATGAAACACGGGGTGTATGCACGAATGTTCAGGCAAGGCCAACCGGTAAGCAACCTTTCCTATGCATTCCTGGACTTCATAAAGTCCATAGAACCTTTTTCTGAGTTTAGAGTAGATTGGTTGGTTTAATGAGGTCTGGCGGTATGGTTGAAGCTTTACTAGAACATGATCCCCTTCTTTAAATTGCAGATCTCTTCTTTTCTTGTCAGCTTGTTGCTTCATGCGGTGCTTGGTGCGGTGGAGATTTTCTTTGAGTTGTCGCAGCATAGCATCTCTTTGTAGTAGTAAGGTGTCTACAGCTTCGATTGGGGTAGAGTCGCTTTCGTAGGGATGGATGGATGGTGGAAGCCGCCCGTATACGACCTGAAATGGAGAAAGGCCAATAGCAGAGTGATACGAAGAAGAATTATATGAGAATTCTGCCCATGGTAAGTATTTGAGCCAAGTGGTTGGGGCCTCCATGGTAAAGCATCGTAGGTATTGTTCTAACCCTCTGTTAGTAACTTCAGTCTGCCCATCTGTTTCTGGATGATAAGATGTACTAAAATGCAACTTGGTTCCACTTAAACGGAACAGTTCCTTCCAAAAATGGCTCATGAAAATTTATCCCGGTCTGTGACTATTGATTTGGGTATTCCATGAAGGCGGCATATTTCTGTTACAAAAACATTGGCAACCTTACTTGCTGTGAAGTCCCCCAATAAAGTTGTGAAGTGGGCGTATTTTGAAAGGCGGTCAACTACAACCATAATCACTATCTTGCCACTTGATGGTGGTAACCCAATAATAAAATCCATGGAAATGTCATCCCAAACTGCAGCTGGTATGGGTAGTGGTTTTAAGAGTCCTGCTGGGCATAAGGGTTGATATTTAGTTGCTTGGCAAATTGGGCAGGTCTAAACATACTCTTGAATATCTCTTTTCATGTTTTCCCAGTAATACTGCGAAGCTACTCTATGTTGAGTTTTCTTTACACCGCCATGCCCCCCTACGGGACTGGAATGAAATTCTTGCAGGATTTGATTGATCAGCTTGCTGTTAGATGGAACCACAACTTTACCTTTAAAGTATAATAGTCCTTCTTTCCAAGCATAGTTCACATGCTCCCCTAATCCCTCTCCAATAGCCTTAATAATTCTGCTAGTATCAGGATCATCTAAGATTTCTATCTTTACTCTTTTAAGTAATTGAGAAATCACTGTGCTTAAAGCCAACAGTTCGGCATATTTTCCAGTACCTTCTTCTTCATGTTTCCTTGATAATGCATCAGCCACCTTATTACTCGACCCAGGGTGATACTCGATTGTGTAATCATACCCTACTAACTTAACTAGGAATCGTTGTTGTTCTGGCGTCTGAATAACTTGATTCATGAGCTCACGAATGCTTTTTTGATCTGTCTTGATAGTGAATTTTGCCCCTAGTAAGTACTGCCGCCATTTAGCTACCGCTTCTGTGATGGCGAATAATTCTCGAACATAAGTGGAGGCCTGTTGCATTTTTTGATTTAATTTCTTACTAAAAAAGGCTATGGGGTGCCTCTCTTGACTCAATACTGCTCCAATCCCTATTCCTGAGGCATCTGTTTCAACAGTAAAAGGCTTGCTAAAGTCTGGAAGGGATAAAACCGGGACTTCCATTACTGCTTCCTTGAGAGCTTCAAAGGCTTCGTTGGCCTCTTTTGTCCAATTAAATGCATTCCTTTAAAACAAATTAGTGAGAGGGGTTGCTATCTGTGCATAATTTTTGACAAATCTCTGGTAATATCTAGTTAGCCCTAAAAATCCCCATAATTATTTTACTGTTTTTGGGGGTTGCCAAGTCTGAATTGCCTCAACCTTGCTGCGCTCTGGCCTTACACCTCAACATCGACTATATGTCCAAGGTATTCCACCGATGATTTTCCAAATGTGCATTTAGAGAGTTTTACAAAAAAATGGTTAGCACTTAAGCTCTTCAATACCTCCCTCAAGTGCACTATATGTTCCTCCATTGACTTGCTATACACTAATATATCATCAAAAAATACAGTAACGAATTTCCTTAAGTATGGTTTCAGCATCTCATTCATAGTGCTTTGGAATATAGCAGGGGCGTTCAACAGTCCAAATGGCATTACCACAAATTCGTAATGCCCTTGATGGGTTCTGAAGGCAGTCTTATGTATATCCTGTGGTGTCATCCGGATTTGATGGTAGCCTGCTCTAAGATCCATTTTTGAAAAAATTGTAGTCCCAAATAGTTCATCCAGTATCTCATCTACGGTAGGTATTGGAAATCGATGGGGGACTGTGGCTTGATTTAAGGCTCGATAGTCTACGCAGAACCTCTAAGTTTCATCCTTTTTCTTTACTAACAATACTGGAGAGGAGAACGGACTATGGCTTGGTCTAATCACTCCAGATTCCAAGAGGAGAACGGACTATGGCTTGGTCTAATCACTCCAGATTCCAGCATTTCGCAGTGTGGGTACCTGTAAGGCCTTACATTAATTGTTGTGGATTCAGATTGGAGGTGTATCCGATGGTCATTGTTTCTTTGCTGCGGTAGTTGTTTGGGCAACTCAAAGACATGTTTAAACTCTTCCAAGAGCTCCTGAATTTGTCTCGGAATACCATCTGAGGTGGAAGACTGAGGCAGGGGTTCTGTGATCAATGCCACGAGTTGGTAACAAGATGCTATTTCATCATGAGCTACTAACCTTCTTAGTTGATGTAGTTGTATCTCTTCATTGTTAACTTCTTTTTCACCTTGTAGTTTCACTTGTTGGCCTGAATAATTGAACTCCATCTTTAATGTTTTGTAGTTGGTCACAACATCGCCAAGTAGGGATAACCACTGCACTCCCAGGACTATCTCTGTACCTTGAATCGGTAAGATATAAAAATTAATTTTAAATCTATATCCTTGCAAGTCTAATTCCACTTCTGGACATTTTCCTGTGCAGGCCAAGGTTTCTCCGTTTCCCACTGTTACTTTAAAATGGGGTGTTGCGATTACTTCCAATCCCAGGCGCTGAACCAATTTGGGTTGCATAAAATTATGAGTTGAACCTCCATCGATTAATACTTGCACTTTCGCTGATTTCAGGTTCCTTTCATCCGCAATGTCCTAGATGATGGCTGCCCTGCTAATACATGTAAGCTAATCTCATATAGCTCTTCCCTTAATTCCTTCTGAGGCTCTTCTTCCATTGGAGGTGAGCTCCTCTGTTGTGCATCTTCGTCCTCGTCGGTGACCATTAGAACATACATCTTTGCCTTGCATATATGATTCTTATGGAATTTCTCATCGCAACTATAGCATAAACCTTTCTCTCTTTTTTCCATCATCTCTGTTGGGGTCAATCTCTTTATTGGTAATATTTTCTTACTTGGGCCTAGGTTGGCTGTTGGATTAGTGGGGGTTGGGAGTAATGGTGGTATTGGTTTGGGATTAATAAGTATGGCACCGGAAGATTTCTGCTCATTGTGCCCTCTTTTGTAATCGCTATTTTTATCTTCTTCTAGTTTAGCTAACTCGGTTGCTTGCAACAGCGATTTAGGGCGGTGCATTCTTACTTCTTTCCTGATGTCTGGTCTCAATCCAGATTCGAAACAGCTCTGCATGAAGTCTTTATCCATTCCAGTGATCAAGTTGGATAATCGCTCAAACTTGTGCTGATACTCTGTTACTGTTCCAGTCTGCATTAGCTTGGCTATTTCTCCTCGAAGATCTCGGTACTCTGACAGTCTGAAATCTGTTCCGCAGTGACTGCAAGAATTCTGACCAGGTAGATAATTTATGATTTGTTTGCATCCAGTGGAACCATTCCTCAGCTTCATCATCCAAGTGAAATGATGTTAGCATTAGCTTCTCTTCATCGGTAAGTTGGTGAAATCCATAAAACTGCTCTACTTTCCTAATCCACACCTCTGGGTTTCCCTTGGAGAATCGAGGTACCTTCATCTTAACAGATCGAAAAGGATTTTCCCCCATTAGCCATTGCGTACCTTGTTTGATATTGTTCTCTTCCGTTTGCGCTTTACTTTCTGCAACTTGATTCCTATTTTTGTTCATCTGCTCCAATTTGGCATCCATCACTGCCATCCTCATGTTAATTTCTTTCAATACATTGCCGAGGGACTGTAATTGCTCTTCATGATTGGCTAATTTGAATAAGCACTCATCGACTGCCCTAGTTGTGGATCGCGTACCATCCGCCATTAGTGAGTCTCGACAACGGAACCAAATGATAGGACCTGCACCTGTCCGGCTACCTGCAATTGAAATGATAGAGAGAGAAGACAGAAAGAGATGGAGGGGAGGAAGGAGGAGACTGGGGAAGAGATCGGAAGGAAGACGATACTTTTATCTATCATTTTTTTCATGACAGAAATAATTACAGTTCCCTAGCTATTTGTAGCCCAACCTAATGGCTAGTGATTCCAAACAACATGTAAAATGACAATTTTGGGTCTTTGACTCTATTACAACTCAATGACGCAATTGACCTTTTAGACTCATAACCTATTGGGTTCCATGACACACCTGACACTACCATTTTATTATTTAAGCGGCTGATGCAAATCCAGAAGCTTCTTGTGCCTTTTCCTTTACAGATTAAAGGAGAAATCTTTCCACCATACCGGCTTTTTTTTGCTCCTTGCTGTTCGTCGTGGCTCTACAACTTCAGCTCCGCCAACCCCGTCGTTCTTCAGCGCCTCCACTGTCCTTGGTGATCCCTTTTGCAGCTCCTCAACATTGGCTCCACCAGATCCATTATCCTCCGGGTAGGTGTCGCCGTCATCTACTGCCATTGAAGTTGGGGTTGCATCATTAACTTGCTTCCCTGAATCTTCCTCATGTATCTTCAAAATTTTCTGAATTTTTTCTGCTGTTTCTTTGCAGGCTCAAAAAAAGGGAAGGCCCATCATCTGCAAAGAATAGGTGAGCTATACTTGGACTTCCTCTGCTAATCCCAACACTATGGCTCTGTGGCTTTGTTGTTGTAGGCCTATAGCACATATAAGAAATAAATACAGTGATCAAAGATCTCTTCGTCTTAGATCATAATAAGGAATAACTTTGCCAAAGTGAGTATTATTCATGTTGATGTTAAAGGAGACTGAAGATATGCATTCTAAAATTCTATTAATAAAGGTAGCTGAAAATTTTATAGTTTGCATCATCTTCTTAATAAAACACCATAAGAGATATAGGTTTTTATTTTTGATGAGATAAATGGAGATTGGAGAGAGATACAGCCTCGTTTAGTTCGAGTTTTTTTTTGGATAATAGAAAAAAATATTTTTAATGAGAGAAAAATTTATTTTAACGCTAAAAATGTGTAAAATATGAAATACTTTAAATTCTAATATTCATATTTGTATTAGATGTGAAATAAAGTTAATTTTTATAGTTAAAATTTGTGTTGGGTAAAACTTTTGCCTCGAACCAAACGAGAGATTAATGCACTGTATTATAATCTTAGGAATACAAGGTATATTAATATTGTATTAGTTAAAGGTAATGATATATGTAATGAAAAACAAGTAGAGATTTCACTTGTGCTTCCATTTTAACCTACACAATGCCATATTTAGTAATTTATATTTTGTGTAAATTACATTCAGGTTCTTAAAAGATAATATAAATTGATTTCAATATTTAAAAAAACTTGATTTAGTCCTTTTAGTTTCTTTCAAAATTACACCTTTTCCTTAGGTCTTTTTTTGATAGAAAAAGTGAAATTGATCTTTTTTTTACTAATTTAAATTATTTATATATTTTAAAGTACTATTATAATCTTCTATTCCCACTTTTTTTAAAAATTTAATATCTTTTTTCTCTTGCTTTCCCACTCTAAAATTTCAAAACTTAAAAATATAAATATTAATATTTCAAAAATCTATTCTAAAATGCTGAAAAGTTAGCGGTTGAAATAATTTTACAATATAATTATAAAAAATTTATAATTATATTTTAATTGGGATCAAGTGACAACAGTTTTACAACCTCTATGACCCAAATTGCAGATTTTAAATATTGGAAGCAATATGCAATACCATTTTAATTTTAGGCGCCCAGATGAAATTTACCCTTATATTTTTCATGAATAATAAGTCTTTATCTTGCCCACGGCCGGCCCAAGAAGCAGTTGGACTTGGGCTTTTTCCCGCCATTTTTAAAGGCCTACTTTATCTTAATTGCCTTTTTGGCCCTATTTAGCGCAAGGACTAAAATCTGAACCAAAATAGTACTAATTTAAAAATAATAATAATAATAAATAAATATTTTTAATTATTTTACATAAGTTCTAATATAATAAAAAATATTTTTCTTCATATACTCAATATTTTTTAATAAAAATATCTAATTTATTTCATATTCTAGACCAAAATATTTAAATCGAGTATAGAATGTGAAATAAAGTTAATATTTTTAATAAAAATTATTGAGTATATGAGTAAAATAATATTTTTTTATATTAAAAATTATGTAGAATAATTAAAAAAATTTATTTATTATTATTATTATTATTTAAATATTAGTATTAATTTGGTCTTGATTTTGAGCCTAGCGCCAAATAGGGCCTTTATATGGTGGGCTTTTGTCGAAATTTTTGATGTTAAGTCGGGTTTTATTTGAGTCATACAATTTTTGAATTTATTCAAACCTAATTATAAATCATATTTTTATATAAAAATATTTTACATATTAAGTATATTAGAACATAATATTATAAAGTCAACTAATCTTATACGTATATTTATAATCTCAACTCTTTTGTATAAGTTGTTATAATATATATATATATGTTTATAGAGATATCGAATCGATTTCAAGTTGAATTAGTTTTTTTCCGAGCTAGCTAACTTTGACTTAGAAAAAAATTGAGTCGATTTTGAATCATGTGAAATACGAGCTAGTTTTGATTTATGCATAAAATATCGGCCTCCAGTTTTATTATGTATATGTGACTCAGAATTGATACAATTAGTTTTTAGACCAAGTTTTACATTTTTTTCAGGAGAGACTTTTTTTATGGAATGATTTTTTTTTTTTTTTTTTTTTTGATGAAAGTTTTGATTGAAGGAAAGGAGGAGAGACTTTCAAACATTGGTCACCACCATAGAAACCAATTTCAAATGGGTCCAAATGGCTTATGCAAATGTTCCTGCCTCACTAGATGGTTCTCTCAAGCAAGATTTTAAAACTCGATCGAAACAGCCTAGATTTGGTAGTTTCGGATCAATTTCAGTAGAAACTGATTTGAAAAGTTATTGAGTTTCAGTTTTTACAGTTTCGGTAGGGTTTCGGCCGAAACTATCAAAACACATCACTCTCAAAAAATAATATTCAATAATTATCATTAATAAATTTAATTTGAATTTATAAAATTTAAATAATTTATTGAAAAAATTGAAACTGACAATATTGAAATCATCGAAACTGTCAAAACTGATAAAACTAACTCTTTATCTTATGACAGAAACCGAAACCAAAACTAAGTTTTAAAACCTTGCTCATATGGGCTGTTATAGTTATTTATAGGTCATACTTTATCGAGCTAACTTTAGGCCTTCATCAGATCGGATCAACTGGAATTGAGCTTGGCTCAATTTTTTTTAATAGAAATAATATTATTTATTTATATAATTATATATCTATCTGTTATTTTTTTTTAAAAAAAAAATACAAGATATAGTGGTTAGATTATATGTTGAACAAATTAGTGTGTGAGTGACATATTGAAAACCAAATGAATGCTATGCAATTTTTTTTAAAAATAAATTTCAATTAATTCAGTGATTCGAGTTAACTCAATTAAAGATCAAGCCAGCTTGAAATCAAATGCTAGTCAACTTGAATTAACTTGAACTTATATACTACAATTCAGCCCAAATCGGTTTATGAATTAATGACCTAAACTTGAGTCACATTTGACTCGACTCGAACTCAAACCGTTATTGCGCTTGCCTCCATGTCTATAAAACAATAAATGTGGATGTTAAGTCAATAATATTTATCTCCTAAGTAACTTTCCACCATTTAGTCCAAAGTATGAGTTATGTAAAATTAAAGTTTAATAACTTTTGGGCCCCGTTTGTTTGCCGGTTTAAAATTAATCTGGTTTAATTTTAATCTGGCATATCACATCATATATAAAATTTAATATTAAAAATTAAGTTTATTTCACATCTTACACATATTACCAAAATAATAACTAACTTATATCACATCCCTCACACACCCCAATATAATAATTAACTTTACTTCACATCATTCACAACTTTCAATAAAAAAATATCTCTATCTAAGTTTAATTTGAACCTTACTAAATTTAACTTTACAAACAAACAGACCTCTCAAGATGTTAAATCTGAGGTTTTAACATTCAACCAAAACTATCGAGGATTCGTATCAATTTAAGTCAAAATTGATTCAAAAAAACTACCGACTTTCAATTTTAGCCAAAATCCGATCGAAACTTAAGCGAAAATACCGAAGCGCATTTTTCTCCAAAAGATCAAAACTATCGATACTGAATTTTATACTAAAATTGTTGAAATTACCAAAATTAATATTTTTATCTTGCAACTAAAACCGACACCAACACCGAGTTTTAAAGTAGGCTATGAAAAATAATAGAAGAAAATATTGAGATTATAATAATAATTATAAATACTTAAACATGCATATTTTTAAAAAATATATTTAATTTAATAGTTAAACTTAATAAAATCTGTCAAAAAAAATTCACATGAAACAATTTCTAGATAGAAATAGCCAAGATACTCACTTTTATGTACCTATTTGATATGGAGATCTATCTCAGTGTCCCAGATGTAATTTCCCCTTTTTTTCTTATTTATCATCAAGAAATTCATTACCTAAATTAATAATATTACTGTAATTAGGGAAGAGTATATAAACCTATTAGCAAAAAATTAATGAGCAGGTCGGGAGATATGGTACGTGATCATTATTTTTAATAGCATATATATAATTTAACCAAAATAAAAAAAATGTGATACCAAACATACCAAATTATATTTAAAAAAAAAAAAAAAAAACACATACCAAATTATAACAATTAAAATCATGTGTATCACCTTATAAAAAACATGAAATAAAATAAAAATCTTATGTATCAGGACCTAACTTTTCTCCATTTGGCACAAGTTTACTTTCTAAATACTCGAAAAGAACCAGACATGATCCAAAGGAACAAAAGCTCAAAGCCAATTGGAATCCTATTAAAAACACTAAATAAATATTTTTATTGCAGTTCCCAACAATTATAATTTTACAAAAATGAGAAATCATTTCACAATTGCCCTCGTCCAATTTACATCCTTCACACGAATTTCCCCCATCTCTGTTGGGTTCTAAAACGCGTTCCTCACCAACGCTCGTCGCCTCGCTGCCGGCGACAGCGTTCTCGGCCACCGTGCGTTCTCCGGGGCCGTCGCTCCTAACGTCGATCCATTCTTCATCCCAACTCCAGTTTGGGATGCCGGCGGCAGCCGCAAGCCCACGAAATCTCTCTGCTGCAGCCGCGGGGTCACCGGATTCCTCTTCTTCCTCGTCGTCCTCTTCCATGGCGTCCCAAAAGCTCAGATCTAAAGCACTCTTTGGGGAGATCCTGCTTCTTTTGGAGGACGAATTTTTTATGAATGGGTGAAGGAGGAGCTTCTCCGCGGTCCACCGCTTCTCCGGATCAGTCCTCAAGCAATTGCCAACGAAATCCTTCGCCTCGTCGGAGAACCACGCCGGAATCTCCGGCACATCCCCGGAGAATCCTATCCGTCGGACCCCGGCGGCCGCATCAGCCTCTTCCGGCCATGGCGGCCGGCCGCTGGCCATCTCAATCACGGTGCAGCCAAGTGCCCAGACGTCCGCCGGCGTCCCCTGTTCCTCCCCCCTCGCCGCCTCGGGCGCCATATACATCGGCGTCCCCCTGATCTCCTTCTCACCGGCCGCGAGCCACCGGGCGCAACCCAAGTCTCCGATCTTCGCCGTGCCGTCGATTCCGATGAGGACATTCGCCGGCTTGATGTCGCAGTGGACGACGCCGGCTTCGTGGAGGTAGGAGATTCCAGCCAGGATCTCGCCGGTGCGGAGAGAGGTCTCGAGCTCGTTTAATTGGCCGCCGCGCTCCCTGATGTGGTCGGCGAGAGAGCCGCCGGGGGCGTATTCGAGGAAGAGGTTGTAGAAGACGGCTCCACCGGCCACCGGAGCGACCTCGTAGCCGACATAGGAGACGACCGTTGGGGAGTCCAGAGCAGAGAGGATGCTCTGCTCGCGCTGAAGTAAGGCGGAACAGGAGAGCTCAGCGGACTTTACGGCGAAGAAGTCTCCGGAGGCGGCGGTGGAGGCTAGGGATACCGTGGCGGTGGAGCCGCGCCCGATTGCCGGGCCTTTGCGCCATCCGGCGGCCGCCATTGCCAACGGAAGCGCAGAGAGAAAGAGATGGGGGATTTGGTGAGAGGCAATGGGAGGAGGGAGGAGATATAAATGTGAGGGAAAGGGTGCTCGACATCGTCTTCTTGCGCTTGGTCGCTTGTGGAGAATGGTAGGACAAGAAGTTAGACAACAAACTGCATCAATTACTAACTTTTTTTCATTTTCATTTTCATTTAATATACAATAAATTATACAACAACAACAACAACCAAGCCTTAATCCCACTAGGTGGGGTCGGCTACATGAATCCTTTGTTTCCATTGCGCTCTATCAGTTACCAAATTCTTATCTAAGTTTAAGTAATTAAGATCACTCCTTATAATTTCTTGCCATGTCTTCTTTGGTCTCCCTCTTCCTCTTTATACATGGGCAAAATCCAATAACTCAATTTTTCTAACTGGAGCTTCAATTGGCCTACGATTTAGATGTCCAAACCATCGAAGCCGACTTTCTCTAAGTTTATCCTCAATTGGTGCAACACCAACTTTCTTTCGGATATACTCATTTCTCATTCTATCCTTTCGTGTATATCCACACATCCATCTTAACATTCTCATTTCTGCAACATTTATTTTATTTGTATGTTTCTTCTTTGCAGGCCAGCATTCAGCACCATATATCATCGCTGGTCTTATTACAGTTTTATAAAATTTACCCTTAATTTTGGATGGAATTTTTCTATCGCATAACACACCAGAAGCATTTCTCCATTTTACCCAGCCTGCTTGAATCCTGCTAATAACGTCATTATCTATTTCGCCATTATTTTGTATAATTGATCCAAGGTATCTAAAGCGCTCACTCTTCTTGACAATTTGATCACCAATTGTCACATCTCCAATATAAGTATTTCTTTCTTGACTAAATGTGCACTCCATATATTCAGTTTTTGATCTACTGAGA
>JAEMOT010003854.1:58547-74322 GCA_019297695.1 Apostasia ramifera | reverse complement strand
CCATTCTTATTTTTATTCTTACCAGAGTACCAAAGTTTAAAACCTAGGCCATCAATTTCCTTAGCTTTCTCTCCAACCCATTTTGTTTCCTGCAGGCACAAAATATTAATCTTTCTATGAATCATAATATCCACCAACTCCATTAGCTTGTCCGTCAGGCTGCCTATATTCCAAGTTCCTAATCTAATCCTACTTACTTGAGTTCTACTATGATGGACTAGCTTCTTTACCCGCATCCGTCCATGATGTGGGGACCCTTGCTCATTTTTCACTACACCCGGGCGCCGATGCAGCGGGGATTCATGTCATGATTGATTCGACAAGTTTTACGCTGGCTGTCGACTGCCTAACGCAACCCTCCGCGTTTCTCATCCGGGACTTGGGACCCGGCAACGGCGCGTTAATATACAATAAATTATATTTAATTATAATAAAAATAAATAAATTTTGTACTTACTGCCAACCTACAATTATAAAATTAGGCAATATGAAGTACAACTCTAGCCCCTAAATAATCGTCTATAGAATTAGTTACAAAAAATATTTTCTATCGATAAAAAAATGATACAAAACTTAATTGAAAGGAACATTTATTACGGCACTTCAAGTCTTTAGAATTTAAAAAATTGAATACAAAAAGTGCCATCCAATTATTACTTTTTCGCATGGGCTCTCTCTCAGATACCTCACAACTCAAATGAGCAAACAAAAAAAAGCAGTGAATTATCGACCTCAAGTATTAAGTAAATCGACCTTCATGTTTCCTCAAAACCACTAGAGCTATTCATTGATTGTTTTCGTTTATGAATTCATCAAAGTTAAATTTGACCCAATTCGGAAGAGGGGGGACCCAACGAACCGAGCTTTGTTAAAATTTATTTAATTTAAAATTAATCTTTGGTTAAATTGAATGTAATTAGTATTAGATTCGTCGATTATTAATGTGTGCATTGTAAATATTATACACAATAATTAATAGGATATAACATATAATATTATAGAAATTTTTAGATATATCTTCTCTATTTATAACTTAATATCTTGCATAAATAATCATGAACTTTTTCCATTTGTAAATTATCATAATTTTATATTTTAAAAATTTAAATTCCAAAATAATATATATATATATATATATATATATATATATAAAATAGTATGTAACTAGAAATTTTAAAAGTAAATTAATCATAGATCATTATAGTTAATTTTTTTTTGAAATTATAGAGGATTTTATATATTAGGCATCCATTTTGCTTTAGCTTTTGGTGGCTAATATAAATTTTAAGTGCTTTGATTATTTTAAAAATTATAAATTAAAATATAAATATGAATAAATTATACGATCTAAATTTGCACAAAATTCAGATGTGTGTTGAGATTCGTGCAAAATTGCCAGCCATAACTGAAGCCCCAGTCCTTTGCGGCTCTTTTTGTAATGAAGAGGAAGAAGAAAGAGGTCCACCCTGGCAATAGCTAGCCGTCCTTGTCCAAGAGGCGCCGTCAGATCGGCTACTGGCGCCGCTCCACGTGTCGATCAGCGAAGCATTCTCACGCAGGCCTGCGGGCTGCGACCTTCGAATCATTTAAGAATATGCGAGATCACAATTAAATTACATTCATGCCCTCCGTGGGCCCCTGGCCACCGATTGCAGAATTCACCTATAAATGAATTTCTCAAGGCATAATTTTTTATCCGAGGGTTGATTTATTTTATTAATTTAATGGAAAAAAATTTATCTTAATATGAAATCCTTTATAAAAATGAAATAAAACTAATTTTCATATTAAAATTCCTGAAATAAAATTTATTTTTAAAATTAAAATTTATATTGGACTTCAAACAAGTGTGAAAAAAATGATGTCTAAATTTTGTATTGAATTTTCTAAAGTGAAAACTATTTGTACAATTATGTTTAGCATCAACATTAGTTGAACATAACCAAATTCCATTTTAAAAAATTTAAAAATATATATGTTTTGATTTATCACTGAGTTTGAAAAAATGGAGAGGGATTTTTAAAAACATATTAACCTTTTATTATTTTATTATATTCAGCTTATCACTAAATATTTTAAAAATAACATATTTAAGTTTTCTAATGGGCATAATTTTTTTTATTATAGTTATTTAATAGAATTATTTTCAAATATAAATATATACATTCTTCTAAGTATACTTGTAAATATATTTCAAAAAATTTGAGAATTAAATTGAAAAATAAATTAATAAGAAATTTATTATATTATATATTTTAGTAAGAAATTTAAAAATAAATTATAAATGGGAGCTTCAGTCAAATTCTCCTTACAAGTAGATCCTGAAATTTTTAGTTACCATATTTGGTTCCTTGCTTTGATGGTCATATAAATTCGCTATTTGGGCCCAAATGCTACAATAATTGTTATCTTCACTTCAATTATCATTTTACCCTTTTTTAAATCTAACTCGTTTTCGTGCCGTCTCATTCAATTATGTTCGGCGTTGATCAGCTAAGCGCCAAGTGTGCGCAAGCCCAGCAGCTGTGCACACGTGACGCTCAACTGTTCGGTGTCGAAACGTTCGGGAGCCAAATCTAATAACTGCTCCTAATTTAGTCCATTATATTACCATTGATAATGAAATCTCTTTCACAAAAAATTTATTCACTATCAAAATGCTTTTATATATGTCCTTTTTCATTATATTTCTGATATACCGAGAATATGCGTCGAGACGGCAAATGGTGAAAATATTGGCTATCAAATCGTTAGGATACAGAATGACATATCAAAAAAAGCTGCATAATCTTTGTAATTAATTCTAAGTTTTAGAACCTCTAATTGCAAAACATAAGTTTTAGCATATATTGGCTTCATTATATATATATATTGATTTTATTGAATAGATAAAGACACGATATATTGTATTTTCTTATTGACTATTTAGTTAAGAGATAATTACCTACATGTCACATTATTTCACTTTATTTATGCGTTACCTATCCATTCTTAGTTAATTATGTATGCATACTCAAAATATTATAAAATCTTACATACACACACTTTCACTTGTTTCTATTATAATGAGCAATTATAATTTTCCAATTATAGTTAGGTTACAAAAAATCTGAACCGTTCATCATATTATTTTTAAGGATATCTAAATATATTTTGAGTAAAAATCTTAAAACTTTGATGTTTAGGTTGTGGTAAGGGAAGGAAACATCCGCGATGTGAATTGATTTTAGGACAGATCAGCGCTTTAGTGTGACATTGAAGAAGAAAAAAATATATACTATTAAGGGTAAAAATATAATTTTAATGATTTACTAATGAAATATTTTTTTTTCAAATAGATTTTGACTAAATTTTAACTTAAGTATGTGTATGTAAGATTTTATAATGTTTTGAGTGTGCATAGCGTAATTAACTAAGAATGGATGGGTAACGCATAAATAAAGTGAAATGGTATGACATGCAGATAATTATCTCTTTAATTAATTAATACCTAAAAAGCCTAAAATATTTAGGGCTAGTTGTGGGTCTCACATGTTATTTTTCATTGTATCTCAGCACTTTGTGACACTTTAATTAAATCAGAAATGAGGATGCGTGATATCATGGTAGTTAAAATTTTTATTATGTTGAATTAAAAGAAAATTATTATATTCAGGTGACTGCATGTTCGACCGTTGAGTCACTGCTTGCTCAGGACCGCTCCATACGTGACGGTAAGTGATTGTGAACATTCTGCGGCTCGAACCCAAATATTGCTCTGATAGTTGAAGTTGGTAAGTCACTTTGACCACTATTAGCCATAGAAACATTCGGCTTGTATATGTATTTTTGAGGGCAAATATGTCTTTTGGCTCATAATATTTTTTTTTATAAACACTCATAATAATTGATAAATTTTAAACCTTAAAATCAATATTGCTCAGCCTTTTCATCGTTAGGCTCACATTAATTTGAATGGTCTATCACAATAATAATAATTGGTTCTGCGGACATAATAATAATAATAATAATTATAATTCGATAAAAAAATTAATTGGGTTAATAAAAACTACATAAATAAAATATTTTGTAATGTAATTTACTCAAATTGGATAAAAAAGCAAATATATTTTTAAATTAAATAAACTAACCTGGTTTTTCTCAATCTTTTTTCTTTTAAGAGAAAAAAATTAAATAACAAACTTAGTTTTCTCAAATTGTCATGAGCAATAACTTTTTTAACTTCCTATAGTTCTATAATTATTAAAACGAACAAATGTGGCTTGCAAACCAAAGCGGCACGTTCAAAACTCGCTGAAACTAATAATATTAACAAGTTCAAAATCTAAATTGGTTCCGATTACATCCACGAGTTCTGCGCTTAAACTCGAAAATAGTGGCTACTAGACTAGAGTAGTTCCGCTCTAGCCTAAATTAAGTCCAATTAGATAATCATCTTGATGCGAAACTATAGCTGTACAGTGCCTCAATTTTCTCGATATTATGAGGAGATATATTCATATTAAGAAGGTGTTTAGTTTAATGTTATCTTGATATTATGTTATATTATTTAAAAATAAGATAACATCAAACTACACATCTTTTAAGATAAGAAATTAGGTTGAAAAAGAAGTCGGGTATAAAGGCAAGTCAATGACTTGTGTGTCAATGATTGGCCTTCAGATCTTCATTTCATCAGTGAATCAAATAGACAAATGGATCATGTTTTAGGTGAACGGTTGCAAGTGACACAAAAATCAAATGTTGTTCAAACCATCTAATAGGCGATCGAATAGTCCAATGTGAGCAACAAAGAATGGATCTCACGAGTGATCGGATAGTCAATCGGACCATTCGATTGGGCAATTTTATTATTCATTACAATCATAAATTATACACTTTTATAATTTGAGATCGTTACACTAATTCTTTAATAATCCACTCTTGTATGTTTAGATTTAGTATGATTGTATGAGCCTAATGTAATAATAATTATTTTATGGGCTCGATAGATTAGAGTGAATCTCTTACATTTTTCTAAAAACACCTAAAACTTAATAGCGGGTTTTCTTTTTCGAATTTATGTTTTTAATGGAAGACTCAGCATTCTTGTTTCTTTTTTATTATTCTTTTAACTTTGTATTGAGTGTATTATTGTGATTTTTTACTTATATTTTCGTTGTATTGTATGAAATTTTAGAAAATTATATTGTCGATTGTATCCAATTCTTAACAAAGACGAACTTGGATCACTGTACAGGTTGATTGAGTAGACTGTTACAGAAGATGCTGCTATTATATTCTTTTCAGATGATGATGATGCTATACTATGATATGTTGGGTTGGGTCATATGAGTAAGAAAGGATTATTAGAGTTGCATAGTAGATGGCTACTCAAGAAGATTAAAACATGTAAGATTGATTTCTGTGAATTTTGTGTTCATGGCAAGCAATGTAGGGTAAAATTTGTTACTTCTTGTAAGAGAAACAAGAACATCCTTGAATATGTGGATTCATATGTACGGGGACTATCTCCAGTTATTTCATTAAGAAAAGCTAAGTATTTTGTTACTTTCATTAATGATTATTCAACTAAAATTTGAATTTTTTTTTGTAGCATACAATAATAAATTGCTAGGCTAAATTTCTTCCAAAAAAGTGGAGGCCATCGCGAAAAAACTTTTGGTCGTTTTCGACATGCCCTCTCCAGAGATCTTAGCTAGAGCCCAGCAGCTCACCAACTAAAGTGGTGAATTTCAGCATATTCATCTGCAAATCAAATGACAAATATTCATGAGGAGCTACATCAATAAAGGTATATAATTATATATAATAATCAATTGAATTTTCTTTTTATATGAAAGAATCAATAGAGTTGAAGGATGTAAATATGTAAATAGTACATATAATTTGAGATATTAAACTTCTAATTTACTAAAATAAAGTCAATTATAACAACAACGGCAATCAAACCTTTTATCCCAATAAATAATTTGACTACATGATTTTTTTTTTTTATTGTACTATATTAATTAATAAATTCTTACTTAGTTCCAAGGCCTCGTTTGATTAGTTTTTTTTTTTTGAATAAAAAAAAAATATTTAATTTTTTAAATTTAAAAGAAAAAAAAATTATTTTAATATTAAAAAATTACTCTTCATCTTCTTGCATAGATAAGATTCAATAATTTATTAATCTTCAGTACTAAAGCTTCAATCGGCTTACTTTTTATATATTAAAGTCATCTAAGTTAACTCCCCTTAAACTCATCGTTAACTTAGGTTACACTAACCTTCTCGTGAATATATTTATTTCTCATCATATTTATTCAATTTATTTATACTCACTCATCTATCATAGCAGTTTCATTTCAGCTATACTTATTTTATTTATATATTTTTTTTATTTTAGGAACAACATTCAGTACCATATAATATTACTGGTATTATATTTTATAAAATTTACCATTAAGTTTGAATAATTTTTTTTATCACAAAATATACTGAAAATATTTCTGCATTTTATCCGTCATGCGTGAATTTCGTTAATAACATCACTATCTATTTCACTATTATTTTGTATAATTAATTCAAAGTATTAAATTGCTCATTTTTCTGATAATTTAATCATTAATTATTATCTTATTATTACAAATGCTTCTATCTTGATAAAATAGACTGGACTTTAATCAAATTTAAATATTATTGGAATAACTTATGAATCAAACTTTGATGATGTATATGCAGTGAATTTGTGGGTGGTGATATCATGCGATTAGGTGAGGTGTGGCTCCACAAATTTTAGGGGGGGTTGGGTGCCGGTTTGGTCAATGGTGCACCTAACAATTAATGGTAATGATTAGTTAGTTTTCGTATTAATTAAGATTTTTAGGGGTTGATCTCCATAATTAGTGTGAACTCCACGCAATTAAATGGTGGTTGAAGGCTAACTGATTGATCTTTAAAATTTGTTTTCGACGCTAGGATTTTCCGTTAGCATCGAATATAGGGTTTCATCGAGTCCGAGCAGAGTCGGGACAGCTCAAGCTTGACTTATCTGGACTCGATTTGAGTTCAATTTAGCTCGTTTTGACTTTGAGTTGGCTCGAGCCGTGGTGGAGCCAATTCAAGTAGTTCTTTGACAATTGAATTTTTTTTTAGGAAAAAATTTCTTTAGTAGGATTTTAATTTGGGTCAAGTATGCCCATAATATCACTTAACATGTATCAATAAGAATAACTGTTTTATAATGATATGCAAGTAATAACTAATTATAATAAATAACTGAATGCATTAATTATGATTTAAAACATGGAGATTGAGTTAAGTCGATCCGATTTGATCACAATTTTCAATAAACTTGAGCCGAGCTCAATTCATGCTACATATCAACCTGAACATCTAGTGATTATCGATCTTTAAGTCAAACTCTAGTTTATTTGGTTCGGACTTTTTTTTTCAGGCTAATATAAATTTAATTATAAAAATCAAATTTATATTACATCCAACACAAATATGAATATTAGAATCAACTTTATTTCACATTTTATTCACTTTTTAATATTAAATGAAATTTTTTTCCAATATATTTATAAGATTAAATATTTATATTCTTTTATCCGAAATTTAACCCTCGAACTAAACAAGTTCTTAAGGTGTGTTGTTTTATAAATTGTGTTAACCACATTACTTATAAAAATAATAACAGGTGTGTCGCTAAATTTATTGTCACTTTATTTAGAAGTCACATGCAATGTTACAAAAATCATGCTTGATTATGAACTGATCTACTGTTCGGCCTTTACATAGTCAAACTTGTTGGATTTGATTGTGAATTTAGTAATTAACTATTATTTTTAAGAATTTTAAAGACGCAGTGTCAATCAAAATACTATGAAATATATGTTTATAGTAACAAAATTATGCATTCATTAATTAATTTTGACAAAATAAATATCATAAAAATAAATTAATTTATTGTGACTTAAATATTTAACTGAATAAGATATATAATTTGATATTGATATTGAACTGGGACGAATGGCGAAGAAGTATTCAAACGGATGAGGACGTTGGTTATGAGTATCGCAACTTAACTTTTTGTATGATTTTTTAGTATTTTCTTTCGGGATAACTTTACATGTTGAAATCCCGATGAACAAGTCGACAGCCTACATGATTTACATATTTTTGACTCAATTATTAAGGTTAGACGGCGTAAAAGATCGCTGGCTAGAATATGAGCATTTTGACATCGTGTAACAAAAATATTTCTCAAAAAATTTAAAAAATTGTATCACATAATGTAATGAGGTTAAGAAAATTGAAATAATATATTATGGTGAATTATTAAGGTTCCATAAATTTGATGAAATTTTTTCTAATTCGAAATGAAATAATTATTAATTTCATAAAAAAAATATTAATTTTATGGCACCAAATAGACAAAAAAATCAGCTTTTTTTTTATAGTTATCGTTGACCAATTAAGCGTGCTTTTCTTCCGATATTATCATTCGGATTAATATAAAGAATATGAATATATAATATAAATGTCAACGAATATTAAATTTATATAAGAAAAACGCCCAATTAATATTTCCCTTTAAGAATGAATTTTAAATGCAAACAAAGAGCACTTCGATTGATTTTAAAATATATGAAAGGGTGATATATTGTTTTATTTATTTATTTTTTGTGATCTATATATTTTAGCCATCAAATTACATTGTTGAATGTTAATCTTTATTTTATGTATATAAAAAAAGAATATTTATCATAAATATTATATATATATATAGAAAAATAAACTAAGGATTTCTTAAAATTATCTTCCTATTATAATCACAAAAAAATGATTATGACATGCTTCGAAAATAATATTTCAATATTCTAAAAAACATTGGTGATCGATTCACCAATTGGCAAAATGAAATGAAAGACTATAGTCGAAAGAAACCTGAAAATGCGACTTCCATTAATTTAATAATATTTTAATTTCTACTTTTATAAAAAAAAATCTTATTTTATTGTAAAAATAAAATATTGCATATATCATGATTAAATTTAACAAAATGCATATTTCATAGTATTTTTGAAAAAAAATTAAAAATTAAATTACTGATTTATTTTCATGAATCTTATTCTATTATGCATAATTCACAAATTTATAATAGAAATTTTTATCTCACTGGATTCAATTTAAAGTAGATTTTATATATAGCTAAATAGCTAATGTGCTACAATTTAAATTTTATAGTTAAAGTTTAAGATTTAGGATCCATTTGTTTGACAGTTCAAAATTAATCCGCTTTAATTTTAGATAGTCATATCACATTATACATAAAAGTTAATATTAAAAATTAACTTTATTTCACGTCCTACATACATTACCAAAATAATAATTAATTTATATCACATCTCTCACATATCCAACATAATAACTAACTTTATATCATATTATTTACATATTCCAACATAATAACTTACTTTATTTTATATAATTCATAATTTTTAATAAAAAATATTTTTATTTAAGTTTAATTTTAATTCTATTAAAATTAAATCTTACAAACAAACAGACCCTACGATTTAGAATTTGCAATTTAGTTTTTAGTATTAAAGTAATTTAGTACATAAGATTTAATATTTTGAAGTATAAGTTATTATTTTAAGGTTTAAATATAAATTTTGTAAGTTTATATTATTTTAATTTTTATAGTAAGATACAATTTCTTAATTAAAATGTCTTGACGTAAATGCCCTCATCTTAAATCAATTTTATTTTCTCTTAATGATAAGTTAAAGTAAAATATTAATTTTATTTAATATCATATGCATATTCGACATCCATAAATAACTATTTTTGCCCTTCAATCTATAATTTAGATTGTAAAATTTAAGAGAAAAATTAGGTAAATTACATTTAGGACCATCTTGTTTACTCATACGTGCATATGGATCTCTTCAGTTTCCAAATTAATGTATTAATTTTCTATTTTGAGTAAAATAAAAGTGCAAATTATTTTTATAATAAAAAGATTTATAACAGTTATCTTTATAATATTGTTAAGTGAGGTGCACCGTTAAATACCCAATAAAAAATTCTATAAAAATAATTTTATTTGTAATTTTACTTAAATTTATAGAATAATTTAATTGATTTGAATATTATAGGCAATGATTTGCGCATAAGGGAAAATATTTACCCTTGAAATATTATGCAAGCTACAATTATATTTCATTAAAAAAAAATTAAATGTAAGGAAATTCTTTAGATGCGGAGCCTGCGGCCGTGCGGGCCTCCTCTCTCACCGACGCGTGGCAAAGGGCCCACAATAATATTACATTTTTTATTTTATTTAATTTTCAGTAGATTTAAATTTTATTTAACCTCTCAATATAATTTTTTTAGGAAAATATTTTTTTGTAGCATCGCGCATAGATCTATTTGCAATATTATAATAAAATAGGTAAATTACACCCAAATTTTTGAATTTTAATAAATTATTAAATAAGTCTATTTAATTTTTTATTATTAATTTTTTTTTAAATTGACATTATATTCTTCCCCTCTCTCTTTCCTCCAGATCCTCATGCAAGTGCGAGGCTGCGCGGCTGCCGGAACCTCACACCCGTGCCGGGGGATCGGGAGGAGAGAGAGAGGGGCTGGCGGGCAATGCGGCCTTGCGCGTGCGCGGGGATCGGGAGGAGAGAGAGGGAAAGGAGTATAATAGTCATTTTAAAAAAAATTAATAATAAAAAATAAAAAAAACCCATTTGATAATTTATTAAAACTCAGAAATCCCGATGTTATAATGTAAACTTGTGCGTTATTAAGTCTTAAACTCAGGGACTTGATTGTAATTACCTTAATAAAAATTATATTTTAATATAATTTATATGATTAAATCAATAATTCTGATATTATATTTGAATATAATTTCTACAATTAAAATTAATAAATATTATTAAAATTATATTTAAATATAAATGATATAAATAAATTTAAAATTTAAAATTAAAATTATATTTAAATACAATTTTGAAAATACAATTTAAATACAATTAGTTTTTTTTTACAATTTTAAGCATACATGCAGCAGGCACTCGTGTTGCCTTTGATTTTAGTTTGTTATTATAAATTATATTTTAATACAATTTATAAAAAAATGTCGACGTCAAAGGCCCCACACATGCGCACAGAAAATTATAATTCGAATAGGTTTAAAAAAAAATTGTGCCAACTATTAAATCATATTTAATCATAATTTTTAATAATCATTTATATGCATGTCACTTACATCTTTAAATATAATATCTTTATTCTAATACATAACGTTCTATAATTTAAACTTTGTAAAAGATGTGACATATTATTTAAAATTTTTTGTGCCTTGGAGGGCAATTATTTTAATTTTTTAAATTTAAAAAATGTGCATCGAAATGGTGTGCTGGATGTCATTTTCTTCATGTCGAATTTGCTCTTCTACTGTGCATATGTGCACGATATCATCTCTCTAGAAGCACATAACGTATGTAAAATGATTGTTGATTGAATGCTATGTGGCGAGCTAGCACGACAACACAAAATTATAGAGGTAGAAGAGGGAGAGAGAGCAAAAGTTGAATAGTGACACACAGCAGACTAATTCGAGCGGCTAAACGCAGTAAAATTTTGAAACTAGTCAAGTCTCCACCTCTAAAGTTTATTTTGACCGTAGTTTCAAAAAAATTGAGAAACTTATTTTAATTATTAAGTGAAATTATTTTATTAATTTGGACAAGTCCTAAGAGTGTCAATTCGTCCATATTACGACAACACGAGTGTTACAACTACAATTTTGTTTTAAATTTAAGAACTCACCGATATAGGTAATTCCCTGTTTACTAATTAATTAATTAAGTATTAAAAATTAATCTTAAAATTAACTCTTATTAGTTTTTTTTCTTTTAACATTGAGGGCATGTCTGTTTGTAAGGTTTAATTTAACAAAATTAAAATTAAATTTGAATAGAGGTATTTTTTTATTAAAAATTATGAATGATGTGAAATAAAGTTTGTTATTATGTTGGGATATGTGAAAAATATGATATAAATTAGTTATTATTTTAATAATAATTGTAGGATGTAAAATAAAGTTAATTTTTAATATTAAATTTTATGTGTAATATAATATGTTTATTTAAAATTAAATCAGATTAATTTTTAATCTGTTAAATAAATAGGTGCTGAATCGTGCTTTTTTATAATTAGATATACTCCAATGGATTAGGATATATTTATCATATATACATATATTAATAGAATATATATATTTATATATATAAATTATGATATTTATATATCAAATCTCCTGATTATAACATTTATACACCTAGCAAAGATGAATTTTAAGAGCAACAAAAGCTTCAAATGATTTTAAAATATTCAGCAGAGTGATTTTTATTTTCTTTAATTTTTTTTTTGTGGTCTGTATTTTAATTGAATTTTTATTTTGATATTTTGTATGACATGCTTTGCAAAGCAATGCTTAAACTTTGTTTAAAAAAAAAACTTTATTTAAAAAAATATAAATCAATTTAGCAGCTGGCATAATGAAATAAAAAATCTTAAGCTTGAAAAAAAAAAAGAAATACTTCAAAAATGAGACATGGGATGATATTGAAGGACCACGAGAATGAGTGATTTACTGTTAATACAAAAATTTGTTGTTAAATTCAAATTTGGTACATATCGTGGAATAATATATCGACATCAAGAGTCTGCGTAGAGATCAAAATGATCAAACAGTAAGCTAACGTTTAACTTTATAGCAGTCCCAGTTTGTGCCTTGTGTCCCAACTATGACGTGATTATAGAACTACATTTTGACATTAGCCCGAGTTTTCTCATTAGGGTAATGAGCCCCATATTCAACATATCTGTAATTATATGAATAGAGCTACGAAGGTCTTAACTTATCTCATATCTGATTATAGTGAACATCTTCGTAATACTATAATTGCAACTTCACAATGGAGATCACGATGGGCACTCCGACGGAGATCACAGCGTGACATCTTTAATCAATTTTATCTTCGCATAGAATCCCGTTTGTCATTAAAGAGTGAAGAAACAACACACA
Source organism: Apostasia ramifera (assembly GCA_019297695.1). Taxonomy (NCBI): domain Eukaryota; kingdom Viridiplantae; phylum Streptophyta; class Magnoliopsida; order Asparagales; family Orchidaceae; genus Apostasia; species Apostasia ramifera. Next base: position 61,217 of record JAEMOT010003854.1, on the reverse strand, counting down.
TTATTAAGGGAAATTAACGGTCGTAATTTTTAGAGGATACTTTAGAAAAAGATATTTGTTAAAAATGGCCTAACGTTACTAATGATGTAAGAGCATTGAACCTGCCGCAAACTCGTTGCCATGGATTTCAGTCTTCAATCTGAAAAATTCAATGAATTTTTTTTGCAATAATTTAATTAATAGATTTATCTTATTAAATTTTTCATACGAGTGATTACATAGTCAAAGAATAATATTATTTATTAATAATGAAATGAAATTAGTTTTTTTTTTTTCTTTGAAACTTACATGGTTATATAGAAGTGTTAACGAGAAGTTCTCCCACGATACTGCTTGCATAAAAAATAACGTTAAATGAGTTTAGTTTCTCAAAAAAATAGCATTTGAAAAGAACTTCTTATATAGAGAAAAACATAGAATGAGTTTATATTATCTATTTTTTTAGTTATTTTTATATTTTATATTATTAATGAGTTGTATAGGCAATTATAATTAAAGTTTGTCTTTAGTGATAATTGTAAATTTTTTTTTCTATTTTTATCTATATTAAATTAATATGACAGCAAGTTTTTTCTTAATTCCTTAACAAAGAACTTTATTATAAAAAAAAAAAAAACAAAGAAGTATCTATTTTGATTTTTATGTGTATGTGCAAATACTTATAATTTTCTTTTCATATTTCCTTTTGGCTTCTTCAATACACTTCTATCGTTTCTTTTGTTTTTTTTAATTACAAAATTTGAGTTGAAAAAAGTTGATTAAAAAAATCAGTTAAAATGGATAAAAAAAGATAAAATTAGTGGGAAAAAAAGGAAAAGTATCCATAATAAAAAATAAATATATTAAAAGAAAAATGACAAAAAAAAAGACTTTATTGAGGAGCTCAACCGAGGACTTTACAGCTATTGCATCGACAGTCTGGACCTGCTCTCCTCCGCCTCTCACCTTCTTGAGCACAACTCGATCAGTTTAGATCGATTAAAAGCAAAATTTAGACTCGAATTAATCGAAATCGGTTCACCACTTTGAAAATCGAAGCTGAATCGTATAAATTGAGTTCGGGTCTAATTCAAATCTAGTTTGGGTATGGTTCTTACTCTTATCTACCTTTCTAGAATTCATATTATATCAAAAAGAATTTAAATGCGATTCTGAATATTTAATAAAATTTAAATGAAAATTTTATCATGTATTTAATTTTAAAAAAATAATAGTAATGAAATAAAATAAACTTTAAATGAATATAAATAAATTAAAATATTTATTTTTTTATAATATTATCACTTATTATTTAGTTGTTAAATAAAAAAGTTTAATTCGTGCGTTACAGAATTGATAAATTTAATAATTTTTAATTATTAAATTGAGTATCCGTATCATTTCCTATTTCTGAATACTACAACTAAAAACTAAACCGAATCAATCAGTTCTAAAATTTTCAAAACTAAAATCGAACCGAATCAATCAATCTTGGTTCGATTCTGATTCGTTCTCGATTCTTCGAGTATTTTTACACTCGTAATTCACATTAATTCCATTATAGCATGCGATGAAAATGATCAACAAAGAGTTTGAAATTTTGATCTGAAATGATTGTTGGATGATATTTTTTGTATTTATGTTATTTTAATGGCTTTTGTCAACGGACAAAATTGCCCTCATTTTAAATGTAATTTATATAACTAATAATGCTATTGCTGAAAGATTATTTTATATTTCATATTTTTATTTTATTTTATTTTATTTTTTGTTTTTAAAATCTTTGAAACTAAAAGGTAGAGCTGCCATTTGGCGAGGAGGCTGTCGAATCGAAAATTAGCAAGGAATATTTTTTATCGAAAAAAAGGGGATGAAAAGTCAACGGTCAAACCCTGAGCCTAAATTGAGATGGATTAAATTTTTTTATTTAAAAAAGTATAGATAAAGTAATTATTTCTAATTAAAAAAAATTAAGTAATTATTACACTGTGCTCCATGTATTATGAAATATTACAATTAAGTCACTGAGATTTATCTTATTAAGTTGATTGCTCTTTTCGTCAAAATTTTCATCCAGCTTTTTATCATATGATAATAATAATAATATATTTATTACAAATTTCTGCAAATTAATAATAAAATAAAAATTTACAAAGGTAAACTACATTTGAGCTACTAAGATTAAAAAAATATTCTAAATTGGTATCAAATTTTAAAATAATTTCGAGTTATAAAAATGCTACAATTTTAATCTCTTTTTGAAAATATTATCGTTTTCATTAGCCCTTTCTCGATTGTAAATATGTAATTTAATTATTTTTTACTATAATTTGAGTTATTTATATATTTTAAAAGACCATTATATTCTAATATTCTCACCTTTTTAAAATGAATGAAATTCTAAAATTTAATTTTTTTCTATTTTTTGCTTTCCACACTCTAAAATATATAAATATTTCAAAATATATTCTAAAAAATAAAAAAATTAATGATTAAAAATAATCTTATAGCATAATAATAATAAATTAATAATTTTATCTTAATTGAGACTAAAATAATAGCACTTTTATAATTTTAGGAATCTAAATTGAAACTTTTAAATAGTTGAGACCAATTTATAACGCTCTTCCAACCTTAAGTGCCTAAATACAATTTACTTAAATAACAAACCCAATGTCCTGAGTTTGTTTG